>JAODTK010001732.1:0-192176 GCA_026419785.1 Sclerodactyla briareus | reverse complement strand
TGATGGAACGGTGGGTTGGTTCCTTGAAAGAGGGCGTAGTTTAATATCTGAGCTGGTGTTGTTAGCTGGGGTACAGTGTTTGTCATTTTATCACTTCACCTGTTTGACGTACTTGTTAACGTGAATGAAAGTGGTCGAGGGATCAGTTGTTGAGGCAATTACCAATTACTGAACTTATTAACTTCCAGTGAGCGGGCTCTTCATTCCGTACTAGTGTACCTTAAGCCACCAGAAGGTTAGGATTCCGTGTCAAACCCCGTTTCCTCCCTAAATTACTGCAAACTAAAAATAATTACGCCTAGTGTACATCTATCATACTATATAGTGATGTTTTTTTAATATTTTACCTCAATTCATGACGTACGGTTTTCTGACCAAGTTGATCAATTGAAGGGCAAACAGTGTGTTACTCTGACACCAACGTGGAAGGGAATCAGTACAGGGGCGGCGACTGTGTGAAAATTGGGGATATACGCGGTCGCACCAGATAGGCGGAGCGCCACCAGCGGTGGGTGCTCATTCATTATCAGCGTGGCACCATCATGCAGTGACGGGTGGCGGACAAGAAAATTGTTCGGCTCAGACCTCCAGATTCAGGAGAGCAGCATTCTCGCAGCATAGGGCAGTAAGCCAACATCATGAAATTGACAATAAATTCCCGAAAGTGATCAAAAGTTATTTATCGTTCTTACAACACCCATTTGTCGATCCTGACTAAGAGAGGAATCTATGAGTCTGACAGTGTGTGTGTGTGTGTGTGTATGTATGTATGTGGTATGTAACGTGGCTGTGAACAAGATAACTCAACCTAACCTTAATAGATGAAGCTCATAATTGGCGTATGTGGTGTGTTCCCTTGATGAGGACATGAACCCGATTGTTTTTGGTCAGGTCAGAGGTCATCTGAGGTCACCAGAGTAAAGTCTTAACACCTTGTACCACGATTAAGTTCCGATGGTTGGTTCAGATCAGGTTGAATTTGTGTGTAGTTTTTATGGGGAGTACAGGACCTTATTGTTTGGTATAGGTGCGGTGAATTTGGCAAAACTCGAAAAATGTGAGAAGTCAATAGTTTGGCAATTTTGGTTGTAAACACGATAACTCGACCCCTCCCTGGATGGTATGAAGTCATACTTGGTAGTGGTTCCCATGATGAGTACATGAACCCTTGTGTTTTGGGTTCAGTCAGAGGGCATTGAGGGGTCACCCGCGGTAAACGTCTTAAAAACCTTGTAACACGTAAGTCCAGACGATTGGTCAGCTCAGGTTGCAATTGTTGTGTAGCTTTCTTATGGGGAGTACGGAACCATTGTTTGGTATGAGGTCGAAGCCGTCGAGCGGTGAATTCTGGCCAAAAAAAATAAGAAAATTGTCGAGAAAGCTCGGATATTTTGGCCATTGGGCTTTAAAACACCGATAAATCGACCCCTCCTGGATGGATGCAGCTCATATGGTATGGTGTTCCCATGAGGAGTAATGAACCTTGGGTTTTGGGGGCAGTTTCAGAGGTCATCTGAGGTCACAGAGTCAAAGTTCTGAAAAACCTTGTAAAAACATTGATCAGTCAGAATGGTGGTCTGATCAGGTTGAATTTTGGTTGTGTTGTAGCTTCTTATGGGAGTACAGGAACCCTATTGTTTTCATTCAGGTCGGGGTGAATGGTTGATTTTGGTTCAAAATAAAAAATTTGTGAAAAGTCAATATTTGGTAATGTTCGGCTTGTAAAACAACGATGACTCGAACCCCACTAAATGGATGAGGTCATACGTGGTAATGTGTGCCATCGATGACTGAATGAACCCTATTGTTTGGGGCTCAGGTCAAGGTCATCTGAGGTCACCAGAGGTCAAAAGTCTGAAAACTGTGAAAATTTAGTGTGTCGCTTTTAGCAGGAGTTCAGGAACCCTTGTTGGTTGGTGGAAAAAAGAAATTTGTCAGAACTTAATGTTGCCCTAATGAGCTGGTTACAATCTCCATTTATCATTGTGTCTGGCGAGAGGTTGTCAGAAAGAGTCAAGGAATCACTAAGCTTTTGGCTTCCTGTTAGAGGTCCGTGCTGCCATCGAGGACCTTCCACAATTGGGTTAGAGTTGCTGATCTGAAAATTGCTCGGACGTCACTGTTGTCGGGAATGTGTTGCATTTCTAGACATTTGATTGAAACACAACGAGCAAGTCATCGGAAACTGTGTCATTCTCTCTCTCTGTGTGATCAGCGCGTACCAATGATCACGTGCGACCTTGTCTTAAGTGCGCCAAATTCAATTCCTCTTTGCGACTCATGAAGAAGAAGTCAAGCGGTGCTACCGATGTTTGTTTTATTTGCTTGAGTGTGCAGGTTGGTGATCCTGCTAATCCGTTGTGGGGTAGCCTCCAGAATGAGGGGCGGGTGAAGTGACGTATCTGTGTCAAACTAATTAGCTATAGTGGCTTCTGCCCAATTAGTTTTGGTCTGTGTGTTGAAGAGTGAATAGGTCTGTAACTCGACCCGGGTGGTGTCTAATTCACTTCACTGCTCCGTCGTCTCAATTACATACATTTCATAAACCTGTGAATCAGTTTACAGAATAATCTATATCATTGCGCCAGTAACGTAGACAGTTGAACTAGATGTCTAAAAGATAAGTAAAAAACCATTCTCCTGCCCATCCCTTAGTCCTGGTCGGGCCCCTGACTCCCTCTCTCTATGGTCATGCCACCAGTGTAACTCTGACATTGTGCCTATTATAAGGGTCACTAATTGTCAATCCCAACCCCAATGCTTGCTTTCTAGCATACTCACCTATACCACATCACTCCCTCCTCTGCCCTACCCTTTTCCCCCCCCCCCCTTCAATAAGGAGTTGAAAGTGGAAAGCGCCATGAAAGGGGATTACTAGACATAGAAATTGCTTGATAGAGTTGGCAGGATTGCGACTGGTCCACCACGGCCCTCGGGAGAGGGTAGGGATGGGGATCTCTCTCCCCTCCATGCAGGGGTCCAGAAATAGCATGTTATGGGGGGGGGCAAGATTTGACTCCCCACCTCTTGGGAAAGAGATGGGCAGGTCCAAGCTATTGTATCCTAGAAGGCAGATGTCATTCTGTACTGGAGCACCCGTTATTTGGTATCCTATCCAAGTTGTATACATATTGAAGTTCCCAAAAGTGGCATTTCTGAAGATGTGGGAAACTTAACAGCCAGCTCTTGAGCATAACTTTAAATGAAGTGTGTGGTATGAGGACATTTGAAATCCTATTTTCTTGCAAGCCAGAAAAAAATAATTGAGTATCAGTATGTGCGAACCGATGCACTTTCCGTCCAATTATTGTGACTTTGGGGTACCTCAATTAAATTGATCAGCTCATACGAACCAAATATCAATGTCCCCAATGTCACAATTTCATCACCTGGTTCAAGTTTCATAGGATAAACATTTGTTTTTTCTGTTGACTTTGTAAAGTTTAATTTACATTCTTTGAATAAGAACATTGTTCATGAAAAATCGATTGAAGGAAAATTTTAAATATATTCACTACAAAATTAATCCGCAATTTGAAAATGTGAGTACTGGACGAAGGTGAACGCACGAACCATAGTGTGGCTAAGCCGGAGTATATGACATGGGATGCATTTTAGGGAGTTGATTTTTTTTTGCGGGAGAGAAGGAGGTTGACAGCATGGGCATGATGACACTCCTGGGGAGGGGTCCCTTTGGTATTTTGGCGATCTAAAGAAGATGGAGTGGTAACTTGGTGGGCGAATAAATAGAAGTTATAAGATACGGTCCTTAAGTACCTATTTGCATTTCATGTCCACCCAAGCTTTGCCCCCTGTTTATCCCAGGCTATTTGTTCGGTGTAAGGGTGATGGGGCGTCCCCTTTCCTCAGACAAATTTACTTCCCAAAGAGGTTCTGAATTATGTAGCACATTTTCATGCAATGCTATGCTCAGTGCTTCCTTCTTCATGACTGTCAATAAAATGGGTAACAGTGCGTTTTGTTCCCTTCTCCAATACACATGCGACCATGCCTGAGGACGTCAGATGTGAAAAAAGGGTTTCAGATGCCCCTTTCTGATTTTGTATAGGTTGGTCGAGGAACAGTGACAGATCAAGTGCTGAATTATGGATATCACACCACTATAAATATAAACTTACTTTGGCCTTAATCAAGAATATGGAAGCAATAAAAGTTTATGTTACAAACTTTTGACCGTTGTGGATGTGTTCTTAGGTAGACACACCTGTGCACTTTGTTCGGTGCCAAACATGCAGTGTGGAAGGGTAACTCAATGCACTCGGTCATTCTCTCCTCCGGTCTGGTTCGTCCGTTCGTCCACTGTCATGTTGCGGTCATAAATTTGAACCGTTCCATGTTATCAATGCGTAAGGTAATACAGTTGATACTGGAGGGTTGATGTGGCTCGCTGTCCGTTAGTACTTAGGTTGGAATCAGGTGATATGTGGTCATGATTTCATTTGATTTATTTCAAGTAATTATGCCAACTACTTTTCACAGCTATTCTCATTGAGCTTGTGTGAAGACAGATGTTGTCTCATTAAATACATGGAGGCTGATTGGGATCTAGGAGGTGTTGTTTCATTCAGATTATCAGTCCAGTACGGCACCTCTGTTAGTATGCTTTGAGAGTCATTTGATATTAGAAATTTGAAATCTCACAGCTGAGGTTTGTTCCCATATTCACAACTCTCATCCTATTGTCAAACCTACATATTATGCCCTTGTAGTCACCCCAACGGGTTTACCGATTGTGTCATTTGTACCAGTGACTTAATCTTCATGTGCCCACCCTCAGACCTCATGGGGTGACACTCCTTTCTTATCGCCTCCCTTTGGCCATTGTGCGGCCTCTGGTTATGACCGATTCACCCTGTAGTTTATACGACAGTGTTGTTCACTCTGGCTATTCACACCTGTTTGGGATGGTGCATGGTAACCCTGAGGCAACTTTATTCGTTAGTAGACTTTCTCTCAGAATCTATGAACTTTCCTTCATTTTTGGTAGGGATGCACACACAGTTGTGTAGTTGGACATGGGTGGGATATGAGAGAAGGGGGTCTCGGAAAATAACTTCTCCAGCCTCCCCACTGTCTTTCCAGAATAGGACTTGAGTTTGCGGACGCAGTGAATGAAATAGCGGCGCATTGTCTCCAGACTGACACAATTAACTGTGATTTGTTGTTTGTATGTCATGAATAGGCATGATTTCCCCTGCCACCCATGGTGAGAGGATCTGACTCTCCCAGAAGCCCCCCCCTTTCCGACACCCTTCCCGACCCCCTTCCGACCCCTTCTCCATCCTTCACATTTTGATCTTTACCAAATGTATCTCTCTATTGCCAAGTTTTTGCCCACGCCGATGTGAAAAATCTTATGTGACATTCTCTGGAACACCCAGTACCAGCTATTTTTTCAAGGAAGACCTAAAATCATCCCCCCCAAAAACTGCCCTCATGTCCGTCACATCCCAGTCAAATGTCGGAGCTGAAATGATCTTATGACTCAAATATGTGGTGTCAAATTCCTGCAAACTGTAGTCAGAAAAACTAGGCTCGGTGCAAATTTCACTCAATCCATTGATGTTCAAAAGTGGCTTGATAGTGGCAGGTCACTTTCCAAGAATTGTTGGCTCATGGCGTGACTCGGTATTCATTGAATGTACATGAATCGTATATTGACCCACATTGGGACGACCCCTAGCGGGATAAAAGGGTTTGCCATACAATAAGAACAGGACTCACGCACCAGTTTAATTGAATTCTTACCTCAGTGACTTTGAGCCGCCATGTGGCCTTGTAGGTCGTGACAAATGACAAATTGGTTCCATAACCCCCATACAGAAATTGTTGCAAGGGATAATAGCCTCTGAAGCAATGTTTATGACCAGCGTTCTTTTATACACATTTGTGCAAGTAGAACCCTGTGCCTCCACCAGGGCCCTCCATCAGCCAGCGGGGCTGTGCCCATGTTCCGCCCACCTTGGGGCCCACCTTACCTGGAAAGAGCCGCTGGGTGGGTGATGCATTCAATGCGAGGTTCAATTGGGTTCAGGCTAATGGCCAAATATGGGAGGGGCAGTAGTCACTGCACCTAATAGTGGAGGATGTGGGCACAGGGAGGTAGGTTAGTGTCGGGGCGTAGTAAGGGTCGATGTTGGGGAGGGGGTAGAGCTCAGTTTGCCGAACAGATCTGTCAATGGTGACGGATAGGGGGAGGGGTCTGTTAATTTGAATAGTGAAACATCTCAGATGCCAATCTGGTTGCAATATTTTCAGTAAAATAGGACGTTCAGTAATTACTTGACCCGCTCACACGTCGATGTGGAACGCCGATAAATTCTGCCCGAATCATACACAATGCACTGATTTTGAGTGCATCTCGTTGAGAGTATGAAGTAGGAACACACCACACTGGCGCGAAGCCAGCGCAAAAAATCTGACACTTCAATGGGGGCAATGATCAAATTTTTTTGGCAACAATACTGACGCACCCTCCCCATTGTAATCTGCGCCCACTGCCCCAATGCCCTAACTGTATAAGGTTGTCAAGGCACTTTGCTTAATTTTCAATTCAATTGCTGTCCCACTGCTGCTTGCGTTCATTAACACTTCATGGCAAGCTACCAGGCTTGGTCTGTCAACTGTTTTGTATAACTGTTGACTTTGAAGATGGAGCTCTGAGGTATGGAGATGGCAGGAGGTCTTCTCGCTCCAGCAGGCAGCAAGGCCATTTCCTATCTAGCCTGGCCCCACAATCTTTATTATTACAGAGGATTCTAGTATCAAAGCAAAAAATTGCCATGAGAGGCGATCTTTACCATTTCATTGATGGAGGTTTTGTGACCTTAGTTTCGAAGGCCATATCAGTTGACTTTGGTAACAGGGCTTATACTTAGGGATATACTGAAAGGGGTAAGCTACATAGGCCCCCTCCCCAAGTGTCCCTTGTGGAACGTGTTTGGTGTAATTTGGAGAGGAGGACGAAAATCCCTGAAAATTGTGATTCCTTCGTGCCCCCGCTAAAACAAAATCTCGTTACACTACTGTCGTGAAAACCTCCGGTTGCAATCAGCTGTGAATAATGAACTTCATTCTATTTTGAACTGGGGCACTGTAAAATTGGTTACCTTCACCCACATCTAAAACCTCAGAACTTGCTGATTGATGGTCGCGTGGTTCTGATGCACCAGTATTTTCATGGCTGACCAGAATCCTCCCTCAGTCTCCTTCTCTAATATCCTTGGTATGGGGAAATCAGCAACAACCTGTCTGGAACTCCCGATATCAGTCTATCGCTACTATTGCTTCTAGAAAGTTGGGTCTTATCACGCACAAGGAATACTGCACCACAACAGTAATTCTGCCTTACCAAGCCCCAAATTTCGACGCCCTAATGGATATGGTTGCAATATTTGGGGTGGGGCTCAGCCATCCTCTCTCAGTGTTCCTGATCGTATTCAGGAGAAAGGCCATCAGTCTCATCAACGTGATCATATTACCTCATCATGATATCTAACCCTTCGCAATCTGTATCATCTCTCTGCCTCCTTACCGTTACTTGATGTCAATGCTCTTCTGAAGCTTGGGATTTTGCGGTTCCTCCTTTATGAGGGTACTCCGCCATACGCGCTCTCTTTTCCAGCCACCCGTTTCGGTTGCATCTCAACGTCATCGCAACGAAGACCTATGACCTCGGCTCTTTTTCCTCGCCGACCTTGGTGCTGGACGAGGCTCCTCGGATGTATTCCTTCCCTGAATTTGACTCCCGCGGTTCCCAAGAGTAGAATAACAAGTGGATCTTCCTCTTTCTTTAGTTCTGTGCTTGGGGTTGCCTTTTTGTTTAGGCGATTATGGGTTCCCCCTCCCTCATGTCACTTGTTTAAAAAAAATGAAAAAAAAAAAAAAAAAAAAGGTGCTTGTATGGGGAAGGACCACGTGGCAGGATCTGTTTGACTGCGTACACGCCCCTGCTCAATGTTGGATCATTCAGATGCGATTGGGGCTATGAGCTAGGATGAGGTCGTCTATATGACTTATTTATATTGTGTAAGAGTTGGCGTTGTTCCTTTCACTGTCTAAGTGAAAGGTCAGTTGGGGGGATGGATTTCTTCTTAACTATCAGAAGGAATAATGTGTGTCTTGTTTACATTCTGCCAACCTTAGGATTCTTGATAACACACAGGCAGTGCACCATAGCCCGAAAGAGAAGAATAACTGTAAATGTCTGAACTCATGAAAGAGACTGGCAACGAGTCTTGAATTGGCAAAGGCGCTACTATATGTACAAGGTGACCACAGAACGGTCTCAGGGAAATGGTTGAGAGCCTTGTGGTGCCTGATGGGGGTTGTGGGAGGGGGTGGTTGTGGTGTTGTATAGCTGATCAGTATAACCAGTCAAAGCCTGGAAGAAGAATGACTTGTATGAGAAATGCATGACTGCCCTCTTGTACTGAGAGACACAAATTCAATCCACTGCAACGTTGGCAGGATGACTGCGTGGTACCCCTTCCACCAGTGATATATCGCACCCCAATGGTCTGTAGACCCCGTACATCTGAGCCGCTCTACCTGGATGTTGGGATACCGCTGGGGCGCCTGCATCCAGTCCTGAAGGGTTGATTAGAGGTGACCTGGATAAACTCTTAAAGGGAAAGTCCAGCAACTTAATATCTTTTGGTGTTTTATAATGTTTAAGTAGAATAAAAAATTTCATTCAATATCACTTTGTCACAGGTAATAGCCATGTTTGGTTGGGAAGATATAAGCTCCCTCAAATTTAATATAATTGGTGTTTGGGCCAACTGGAACTTTTTCTGATGTCCATATCTACAAATTATAGGGAAAGTTAAGAAATAATTTCAGCGTTTTCTTTAAAATTGGTTGATAGACGTATCAAATGTGCCAATTGCAAAATGCCAATTAGCAGTGATACATTGATAATCTTTAGAAAATTTGTACTCTAAAAAAATCTGAACGTTCTGAACATAAACAAGGTGATTGGATGAGTTCCAATACACAATCATGTGCGCGTTAACTTTTGGCGGAAGTGCCTTCAGGCTGACTGGTAAACTATAAGAGCCTGCCATCGTCAGCCTAGTTGGGAATACATAGAATTATTCCCCCACTTTACCTTGCGTAAATTAAATGTTCGGATTGCTGCATGCCAGTCTCTTGTAGTTCGTGGGTAATGGCTTCGATTGATTGCATCAACACCTTGTTCTGTGTGTTATGTTCGTCTCCCCAATTGTAGGGGAACAAAAGAAAACCTTAGACAGGAACATGAAGGGCCTGCTCCCAATGTCTGCCCCCACAACAGTTGTAGTTGGTGTTTCAAGCGCTGCAAGCCCCATTGCTCATGGTCAATTGTGGGGGTTGGACAGAAGAACTACTCTGTCCGATTGCATCCATGGAATAGACTGAGGCGGGGGACTTCCACTAAGCCCGATTGTCTAAATGAATACTGGCTAGTGTTGTTTTTGCCAAGGAGTCAAGTTAAGCAATCATAATACCGAAGCAAGGACACAAGACAACCACAATGTGCACGATTATGATGCCAGAAACGATCATTACCGTGTTTTTGGAACTCACCCCACTATCGGGAAACAGGTAATATTTCCCAACAAGTTTATTGCCGTAGTGTGATGTCTAGAAGTCGAGGATGGCGGGGGGAGGAGGGAGCGGGGAAGACCACTTGCAAACGCTGGTGTTTTTATAGTAGGTCAATTATTCCCAGAGAGAGTTTCCAAAGGTTGTTACTGCCACACTGTTCGGGCAGTGCGTTCTTGCCAACTATCCTTTGCACCTTGAAACCATCATGAAGGTTAACCTATGGAAGGCATCTTGAGAACCTGACATCATACGGTAGCCTGCGACAGCTTTGCTTAGGCTGGTCAGCACACTTCTGTCGCCACGTTACCTGGATAGCTCGTTTGGATGCTGCCATTCCATAACTCCCAGCGTTGCAATTGGAACCAGGCCTCGGCTAGCTGGCCTCCTAACAGGGTTCCAGATGTCGCCTTCAGATCAGTCGGCTAGCTGACTCTTAAGGTGATCACATGGCAAGGGGCCAAGTTTAAAGGGTTAAGCCACTCGGCAACAAGGGCTGTGTCAAACAGGAACTTATCAGTTGGTCAAAGCTCTCCTCTGCCTTTGTTTCTCTAGAGAATTTGTTCCTGACGAAGTCAGAGGAATCTATGCAGTAATGACAGTTGTGTGCTGTGTGTGGTGTGTGTATGTGTGTCTGTAAGCTGGCTTGTGAACACGAAACTGGACCCCACCTGGATGGATGAAGCTCATACTTGGTATGTGATTCCCATGATGAGGTACATGAACCCTATTGTATTGGTGTCAAGTCAGAGCGGTCATCTAGGGTCCACAGAGGTCAGAGTCTGAGAAACTTGTGAACACGCTAAGCCGAATGGTTGGTCTTATAAGGTTCAAATTTGGGGTGGAGCCTATGGGGAGTACCGGAACCCTATTGTGTGGTGATAGGTCGGGAGGTGAATTTGGTCCCAAAAATAGAAATTTGTGAAAGTCAATAATTTGGCCAAATTTTGGCTTGTGAACACGAAACTAACCCCAACATTGGATGAATGAAGTCTAACTGGTATGTGGTTCCCCTGATGAGTCAGAAACTATTGTTTGGGGTAGGCTCAGAGGTCATTGAGGTCACCAGAGGTCAGAGTCTGAAAACCTTGTGACACGATAAGTCCAGATGGGTGGTCTGATCAGGTTCTAATTTGGTGTGTAGCTTCCTTATTGCGAGTACAAGACCTATTGTTTTTGGTATGGGTGGGGGTGACTTTGTGGTCAAAAATAGAAAATTTGTGATGAAGATTCAATAATTGGGCAAATTTTGGTGGTGAACATGATAACTCAACCCCACATGGATGGAGAAGAGTTATACATGGTATAGTGTGTTCCCATGATGAGGACATGAACCCTATGTTTTGGGGTCAGGTGCAGAGGTCAGTCTGAGGTCACCAGAGTCAGGAGTATGAAACCCTGTGAAACCCGATAAGCCAAGAAACTGGTTGTGTTGATCAGGTTCAAATCTGGTGTTGTACTCTCGTAGGGGTAGTCCAGGAACCTTGTTTTATGTATAGGTCGGGGGTGAATTTGGTAAAAAATAGGAAATTTGTGAAAAAGTTAATCATTTGGCCAAATTTGGCTTGTGAACACGATTAACTTGACCCCACCTAAGTGGATCAAGCTAATTACTGTTATGTGTGTTCTCCATGATGAGTACATGAATCCCTATTGTTTTTGGGGTCAGATAGAGTCATTGGTCACCAGAGGTCAAGTCTGACACCTTGTGAACACGATTAAGTCAGAATGGTTGGTATGATCAGGTTCAAATGTGTTGTAGCGTTTATGGGGAGTACAGGAACCCTACTGTGTCAGGTTAGGTCGGGGGTGAATGACTTGGCAGCAATCGGAAAAAAAATTTGTGAAAGTTAAATAATTTGGCCAATTTGGTTGTGAACACGCTAACGTGACCCACTGGATGGATTGAAGCTCATACTGGTTTTGTGTGTTCCCCAATGCTGCGTAATGAACCTATGTTTGGGGTCAAGGTCAGAGGTCCCCGAGGTCAAAGTTCTGAACACTGGGGAACCCGATAAGTCCAGAATGGTTGGTTTTGGTCAGGTTTCTAATTTGGTGGTAGCTTTCTCTGGGAGTCCAGGCCCCCTAGTGTTTCTGGTATAGGTCGAGGTCAATTTTTGTGTGCCCCTAAAAATGTGGGGAAAGTCAATATTTTGGACCATTCGCTTGTTAACACGTTAACTGGACCCCACCTGGAGGATGAAGCTCTACTTGGTATGGTGTTCTCATGATGCGTACATGAAAACCCGATGTTTTGGGTCAGCGGTCAGAGGTCATCTGAGGTCACCAGAGGTCAAAGTCTGAAAACTGGAACCACGATAAGTCCAGAGCGGGTGGTCTGATCAGGTTCGAATGTGGTGTGTAGCTTCTTATGGGAGAGTACAGGAACCCTATTGTTTCTGGATAGGTCGGGGTGAAAAAAAATTTTTGGGGAAAAATAGAAAAATTTGTGAAACGTCAACATTTTGGCCAATTTCGGCTTGTGAACACGATAACTGACCCCACCTGGATGGATGAAGATCATTGACGTGGTATGTGTGTTCCCCATGATGAGTTAATGAACCCTATGTTTTGGGGTAAGGCAGAGGTCATGATGAGTACATGACCCTATGTTTTTGGGGTCACCAGGAGGCCAAATCTGAAATCCTTGAAATTAGTTGTGTAACATCTTATCAAGAGTATAGGGAAAACCCTATGGTTGGTTGGGAAAAAATGTGAGATTGTCAGACGAATTATTTTCCCATGATGCGCTCCTCTCCATTTGTCCTGTGTCCTTGGCTGAGGGGTGTCAGAAAGAGTCAAGGAATCATAAGCCGTTGGGCTTTTGGTTGTTTTTTCAGTCGTTTTTGAAAGTAGGAGGAAGCAATGCAGGTGCATGTAATGAATGTAGTGACGCTTGGCTTGTGAACATGATAACTCGGCCCCACTACGGATTGAAGCTCATGCTTGGTAGGTGAGTTCACCATGATGACTATATCAAACAGGTTTTTTTCAGGGTTCAGTAAGTAAAAGGTCATGTGGGTCAACTAGTCTGGGCCCTTCGAACAAGGTTAAATTTGGAATGCTTTGATCCAAATAAAATTTATGCCGCTTTCCTATGGGGAGAGTACATGAGCCCTGCGCTCTGGGGGATTGAGTGTTAGTTGGTTGGTAGAAAATTGGATATTGTAAAAATTGTTCTTTAGTAAATTTGGTTGTGAACATAAAACCCACTGGGATGAGATCAAGCCGGGTCGCCACCGCCACCGCCAGCAAAATCTCTAGTCGTTAGGCGCAATTCTCTTCAACACTTTATCCGATGACACAACCTGGACACATGTCCATCTAGTGAAATTTGGATTGAGTTTGAAAGGAAGGTATGTCTGATGTTCTGCTGCCATCTATTTTGAAGGTTCCCACACAAGTTTAGCCCCACTTACCCTGAATAGGGTACTCTTCACAAGTGACCTCACAAGGTACCCACTTTACACAAGGGTAGCGTGGGCACTTCAGGAGACAGCCTTGCACACTGCAAATGGAGGAGTCCTCAGGACTTCAAGGTTCCAACGCGGGATCAAGGAGTTGCAGTCTGAGGCTCGACTCTGAGCTTCACACAGTTACATTATTTTGCCACTCACGGAGCGGCAATTCGATCATGAACCCCAATCCCCTATTCCTGTGTTTTTAAAAAATATGATGTGCCTAGATATGAGACAGGTGTCTGTATAGTTTGTTCCTTAGCCCCTACCGTTCAGTACCACCTACCATAACTTTGTCAAATCAATTCCATGATACTACATTCTCTTCAAAGTTCCATGCTTGCATGGCGCCCTCTATACTTTGTGCCTCACTTTGCACCAATGTTTGAACTGCAGTTGTAAACAGTGGCTCACATTGTTAATTGGGGGTGATAGCAGTCCCCTGTGTAGCAGTCCACAGAGCGGCGTTAGTGCCTGTCTTGTGATGAGTTGTATACAGCTGTGTGTCTGGTGCTACACTACGCCACAGTAGTGCACTGACAATATTTAGTTTGTTTTGTACCAAAGCTCAGAGGGTGGGGGGGGGGGAGAAGGGAGGATTTACCAAGCTTATTTTCTACTCTGTGGATTTGACAGGATTTAGCTTTTGGGGAAAGTAGGTTGGCTTCTTTTCAAGGTAGGCCTAGGCTATATCATTATATGCAGTAATATAGGGCTTCCGGTAACTCGGCTTCCGCAATTATATTGATGAAGCGCCACATGTCAAAATTAAATAGTTACTTGTCATCCGCCAAGTTGATTGTATTTTATATGTATGTGTCTGTCTTATTTTATTGTGGCTCTACTCCCTTGATACAATCCCCACAAATGGTGCGTGCCCCATCCATTTGAGGAAAGTCTTCCTTAACTATTCTTTTTCACTTGCCATCTGGGCCGTACATCACAAGCTTTTGTAGCCCCGCCACGCCTTGTTTCCTTAACCCTGCAATAGTTTTGTTCATCTTTCACTAACTGTCATAGCTACAGAATTTTGTCAGGGCTGAGGCCTGAGGGTTTTGAAATGATAATTACTTAGCCATTAGCATTGCTGTATAAAAGCGTCGCCTCTCAAGGTCAATGCTAATGAGTGACTGACTAAAAATACATCAGGTTAAATTATTCAACAATCTAAACGGGCTACTGCTATTCATTCGTCCATAGCATGTTTCTTAGCAATTGACTGGCGCTCTAGTGGGCGAGTGCTTATTTCGAGCCCCCAGTAGGTGTGTTTGTGGGGGTATGCAACTTGCCCGGCATTGTGTAATTTATAAATTGATACATGAGGTGGTATCAAGATTTGAGGTGCAAGGTTGCATGTGACAAAATTAGCTGGGATATAAATGCTGCTGTGTTCTTTTCGTACTCTAACTATACCCAAGACTTGGTAATGGTAACATGGTACATGTTGCCTTCTCTCGGATGCTCAACTCAGAGGGCTTGGGCAGGGATGGGAGCTGCTGTTCGGCACTGGTCCCTGTTGTCCTGACATTCACAGCTGGTGAGCCTGGGCCTCTCATGGTCATTAGCCCCTCTTCTCCCCCTCCCACCCTCTCAGTGTTGACATTGCAAACTGCTATTCTGAAAGCACTTCATGTAGGGCTGGAGATGTCATGGGTGAAGTCCACATTTAGGGCACTGAGATCAACTCACCCTAAGTCCCCCCCCCTCTCAGGGCCTGCTATCCCCTCTCAGGTGCCCCTTGCCCTCCTCCCCCCTTTCAGGGGCCCCTTGCCCTCCTCCCCCCTTTCAGGGGCCCCATGCCCCATCCTGAGGGTCCAAATTTGTCATATTATCTAGCGAAACCTGCCAAGCATTCCCTGACATCAGGAAGACAAAGATATTGAAGGGAATATTTTTAATATTTCCCTACCTCCCTCAGACTTGGTGGGTTTTCCTGCGGTTACCTATGATGGGTTCCTCGTATCACCAGGCCCTACCATTTACCCCTGCCCCCCCCCCCTTTTGCCAATCGCTTGTGCCTGTGCTTTCACCATTTTGCCAACTGTCAAAAAACAATTCCTCAGTTGGGCTTGAACACTGCCTTTATCCTCCTATTTGTAATGAATATTCACAGATCCGAACCCCGAATCATACTCAAATGAGTGAATGATACCTACTGTCACTAGGTGTAAACAAGAGCTACACCCTCTACCAGTCTTTCTTGACATGCGTATCAGACTCCAGATAGTTTCATGTACTATTTTCCTTCCGTCGGCACAGGTGAAATAATTCCATTATTGTACCTGTTCAAAAACTCGCCACCAGACGCTAAACAGAATACTATATGCGACGGCAGAAGTTTAACGTGACAACAAATCGCTGCATGCCGGGTTAAATTCCCCTCACAATCTTTTGATATTACCACACCTAGTATCATGCATGATACCACCCCCCCCACACGACCCCCCCACCCCCCCCCCCCCCAAAAAAAAAAAAAAACCCCCCCACCCCCGCATAATTTCGCTGATTTACTGTACTACGCAGTTTGTACTGAGGAATAATCAGTCCCGGGCTTTAGTCTCAGCGAGGTAGCTCTGTAGCTTGCACTGATAGCGATTATAGTACCGTCCTTGATATCTGCATATGAGGGGACAGATTAAAGCGTGATTTCATTCCGACTTTCAGCATTGTAATTCATAACTTCAATGGCCTTTCTCAATCAGACGACACCTTTAATAATTTCTAATGTTACACTGGTAGGAGACCTGTGTCCTAAGCTTGAGTTAGATGACTAATGCTATTCCTTGACTGACCCACCAGAAGACCCGCTTGTGATGCTATCTGGAGGAAGTGACGCACATGTAGAGTCCCGACGGATCTTATAATGACCCACATTTGGCTGACCATGTAAAGAGTAATCGAGGGTGCGTCAAGACTGTAGTACATGAGGCAATGAAAAGCTGTGCTGGAAAGTTTCAGGCCATTGTGGAAAGCATAAACAGTCATTATGGGAGGATGCAGTTACCCTGTCTAACATTTTGACATTGTCCACTATTAACTGATATAGTCATGGTGTGATCACCTGGCTGATAGTTGGGGAGGAGGGGAGGGGGTGGGGGGGTGATGGCAGTTATTATTGAAACGAAAAAAAAACATGTATGATTAGACTTCCCAAACCAAAAGTTTCGTGGTTACAATCGGAACCCTAAACCCTTACCCTAATCACCCCAGTTTGCTATCCCTAGTTCAAGTCTTGTGAGCACTGCTCAACATTGTCAATTATCGAATCTTCCTATAGGATGTAACGGTGACGCTCTGCTATCACCTAACTTCTGAGTCTGATACGCATTGTTCAGAAGACTTTGTAGAAGGCTTAGCTCTGCTATCCAAGGATGCTGTACACTAGATATCTGCTGTTTCATAATGAATGCTCCGCTGCCCGCTGCATGTGCTGCGGCTGACTGGTTATATTTCCGTTTCTTACCTTGAATTTAACAACCCAGTCGTGAGCCAACCGATAAGAATCCCTGAATTCACCGCACTATGCAGGGTAGCCTGCGGTATGTTGCTGTGCATTCGACGCGTCCTTTGTTTTCCTTCGTATAGAGTAAAACAAACGCTCATGACTCTGGTACGACCTTTAGCTGTGAGTTTGTGTTATGGACTAAGAACCACCTCAGTATTTGGTTCCCTATCGACTGTATCGAGTCATGTCAGGAACGATGTCGCTACTAAGGTACAGGTAATAGTTTTAATCAATCTAGGATCCTATTGGCAACAGCTGGCTCTTCTTGTATAGAGGACACTTTTGGAATTTGACCTGTGTGTTTCTTGATTCTGAGGTCATCAATCCAGTGGGCCCCTCAGAAGATGTCTAGTGTCAGCTACTGCATAGGCAGTAGAAACTAGGAAAAGCATGATGCCAACCCTTAACGAGTCAAGGCTCCAGACTCATAAATAGAGTAAAACCAGTTGGCCATTCGATCAATCACATGTCCGCTGCATCAGTGGCATAGCTTGAATCATTAGGCCAAGGTCACGGACCACCCCATCCCTACACATAACCCTCCTTACTGAGATTTGTAGCAAACTTGAGTTTCTAAATTAAAAGACCAGGGCGGAACACTCGCCTCCCTCAGTGGAGCCGTCATGCACCCCTGACCCCTCCTCCTAGATGCCTCTTCTGTCATTCATACTTTTGTTTGTCTCAGAGAGCCAAAGGATACTTGAGATGCCTTCGAGTACGTCAGTGGTAGACACAGGTGTGTCACAAGGGCGCAGTCACCGCTGTCCTTCAAATTTGAAAATCAAAGGCGAGTACATGATGGCTCACCTAGGAAGTTATGCGGCGAGTGTTCCCAATATTGCTGGTGGGGCATGCACAGATTTAGCTTGGCAAGCCCTTCTACAGTCAGATAAGTTCTTCAGTCGAGAGGAGTAGTAAACCACTCTCCTCATATTTCTCCTCATTTTTTATGGGAGAGGGGGGGGGAAAGAATTTATGTGCAAAGAGAGCTATATGCTACACCCTAATACGTCAGGGCCTGCACTGGGGGGTCAGGGGTCATGACTCCGAAACATTTTGGAGGTCCCCTCCACATAATGCTTTTTTCCACACTAAATGTATCGCAGACTAACCCCCCTCCTCCCCCCCCACTTCCAGCCAGTGGTTGCGCCATGGTTGCCGTAGTCTCACAGTACAAACACCATGAAGTGGGGCCTGACAGGCTCCCCTTTATTCCATTCCCCATTCCATTGACCCCATGTCTGGTTAAGGTCATCATTGTTTTCCCTCCCCCACCACAATATTCAGGAAAACGATCATCCCTTAGTGTAATTTTTATTCCTCTATCAGATATAATAGGCCAATGATACCCCCAGCAATTCAGGGGAGAACCAATAGAGGGCTATTGTTCAATAGGGGGTGATGGCCATTTGAGTGACACTGTCATGGGTTAATGTGTTAATGTGTGGCCACTTTGGAAAATAGAAATAGCGGGGAGAATAAAATGGCAGGCTGGTTCAACAAGGCTTCCAAGGGAGGGTCGTAGACAATAAGCCTTTATGCAGTGCAGGGATGGGGGGGGGGTATTGGAGAGGTGGCCATCACGACCCCTGAACTTTTAGAAGCCCCCTGTACATACACTTGCACTATTGATCTTTCATGAAGCCCATGCTTGTTTTCATGAGCATTACAACCTTCTCAAAAGTAGGGGGGGAGGGGGGAAGCATGAACTAAATTTTCAAAAATTAACGCTTGCTTTTGAAACCTTCTACCAGCGTTATTTTTGCTAGAGGAATTTCTATAAAAACAATGCACACTGTTTTTGTGCATTGTCGGCCCTCCACAAGTGTACCCTGATGAAGGCTCAAACACATTTCAGGACATAGCACAAGCCTGAACTAGCGAATGGACAATAATAAATGAGGCTGA
Organism: Sclerodactyla briareus; assembly: GCA_026419785.1. Lineage (NCBI taxonomy): Eukaryota > Metazoa > Echinodermata > Holothuroidea > Dendrochirotida > Sclerodactylidae > Sclerodactyla > Sclerodactyla briareus. Next base: position 173,696 of record JAODTK010001732.1, on the reverse strand, counting down.
TGTACTGTTCCTGTGATGAAATTCATTATGTGGACCCTGACATTCTGAAACTTTTCGCACCGATTGTGAGAGAAAAAAGAAGAATGGTGGATTTCTTCACTTCTGCTGTGTGGTAGAGGAATCACCCCTGTAGAATTAGGATATTGATTGTCATTTGCAAATATCTAGAAAGGTTCCCCTCTATCTCAAATTGGCAACACCACCACTTCGTGGCCATGAATAAAAAAATTGTGAAAATATGAACTGAGGGTGAAGGTATTTCTCAATATGAAGAGATCCCCCATGGTGTCTACCACTGATATACAGTGGGTACTGATCAACAGTATGGGAGGTTGATTTGAGATCCCATAATATAATGAGCGAGGATGATGATTGCAATACCACCTTACCGAATACACATTACGGAAGTACTGTGGTCAGTTGAAGGGCACCTACATGTACAAAACAGAGTCAGGCCCATGGAGGGCTTGAACCCATCACTGCAATCAAAACCTATACAAAATTCATCAAACAATGCCATGACCAACCTTCTGACCACATTGCCTGAGATCACTCGATGTTGCTATGCAATGCTGGTTGATCAAAGTGTTCTTTATTTCAAGTGTTTAGTCTTTATTCGATGGGACGGCGCAAATGCGAATTTGTCATGAGGAGGGATTAGGTTCATGAGATCAGGAGAAAGTATATATCATGCCCTCCTGTAGTTCCCTCCCCATTTCGCTGAGAAGTGGGGTTGCCAAACAGAGAGTTTTGGTTATTGCAGGATGTTCAATGGTGTGGGGTGGGGCAGGCTAGAGTCCAGTACAGGTATATGGGGTATTAAGTGTTATAGTTTGCCATATTACGAACCTGTTCGTTTGAGGCGTGACACCAAGCAGTTGTTTCTTCCTATAGCGAACATCTGGCATTTTATGCACAGGGAATACAGGATGAGACAGTGTCAGCAATTACAACGTTTTAAGTCATAGCACACACAGACTGGTTAACAGAACCTTTCTCTGTTGAGTCGTGGGTAACCACTGCCTCTCTCGCCGAGGAGATGTCATTATCGGTGTCTGCATTCGAAAAACCAGGGAACAATGCAACATTATGGCTAGCAGTCGTCAATTACTAAATGTATGGTCTGGTATTTTTCTGCCGGGCTTTTTGTTCGCCTGAACTTTGTTTTCAAGGAGAACGAGACATAGTGGTCACATTTGTTGGTCTGTCTGTCTGTCGGTACGTCCGTCCGTCCGTCTGTCTGTCTGTCGTATGTGCGGTTCGCTATATCCTGAAACTGTGAAAGCCATATGCTGGGACCTTTTCTGTGGAGGTGCGCGATGAGAGTTGACGATGTGCATCCATTTTTCGTCCCGAAAGACCATACTCAGTGCATAAATTGCATATTTAATGAAAATTGGCCCCGGCGCTTGTGTAAAGATATCTCTTGATCGTGAGATGACATTGTGATGCCGTCGGGTATGTAACAACTATGAAGGTACCGAATCGATCGATTCCGGGCATAATATATGCTAATTAAGTAGTCTAATTTGACTAATTTTCTGCCAGATTTTGGAATTTAGTTGGATTTTGACAACACAACTTGAGTGGAGAGATGAGTTTATCTTATGTCCCAATGAATTACAGTAGGGACGAGGGCCCCAGAGGTCATTTAATGTTAATAAATTGCATTACTAGTCAAATTTGCATAATTTATGCAGATTTAAAGTTGTTGAATCCTCATGAAACTTGGAGAATCTATTATATTTGTGTGCTTATGGAGGAGACCAACTCACGCTTAGATCGGACACGTACTTTGTAGTTAAAGGGGTCAAAGTTAATTTAATAGAGTTTCCCCTGATAACATTGGACATGTAATTGGAATGCAATATGCTTCTAGAGTGGATGCATAACATGGAGAGTAACAATTTTTATAAAAACCGCATGTCATTGAAGGTCATCAGGGTCAAGTAGGGGTCCAAAAGTGATTTTAGTACTGTTTGGCAATAGCAGTGGGCATGTTCATCAGGATCCACAAATGCTCCTAGGAGTGATGTATCAAATGGAGAGTAACAATTTCATAAAAAACGCCAACATGTCATTAAGGTCCTTCCCAGGTCACTTAGGGGTCTCAAAAAAAACGGTTTTATGGCCATATAATCGGAGAATTGAAATCGGTGAGCTGGAAGGTTCACCATTGTGATTAATGTGACCTGCATGTGTCGTGACCTCTGACCTCAATTGACCTCTGTCGGGTGGTCATGTGGTTTAAAGGTTGAGTCTTGAATAATAAATGTGCTTTATTTAAGGGAGGTACGGGCAAAAAACTACAAAAAAAACTAGAAACTGGTTAGTTTCGGACATGTGATAGACCTTGTGTGCTTATTGAGGAGACCAAACTCCGCTCGATGGGACACTACTTGGTGTTACAAGGGTTCAAGTTTTATTTAAATGCTTTTTCGCAATAACATTGGCGTGTTCATGGAATGGCAATATGCTTCTAGGAGTGGATGCATATCACATGGAGAGTAACAATTTTTATAAAAAACGCAATGTCAGAAGGTCCATCCAAGGTCACGTAGGATTCGAAAAACTATTTCAGTACTTTTTGGCAATAGCACTGGGCATGTCATCAGAATGCAAAATGCTCATAGGAGTGGATGTCTTGTATAACATGGAGAGGTAAAAAACAATTTTCATTAAAAAAAAAACTGCATGTCATTAAAGTCATTCAAGGTTCACTAGGCGGTCAAAAACTGTTTTCTGGCATAATCGGAGAATGGAATATCTGGTGAAGGCGGGAAGGTTAACTATTGTCATATAATTGTGACCTGCATGTGTGTGACCTCATGACCTCAATTGACCTCTGTCGGGTGGTTGTGGTAAGGTGAGTCTGAAAAATGTGCCCCTTTATTTAAAGACCGTTACGGGCAAAAAAAAATAGAAAACGGTTATTTTTGGATATGTTAGAACTTTGTGTGCTTCATGCGAGGGAGGACCAACTCCCGATTCGTATTTTCGGACAATACTTTGGTAGTTACAGGGGTCAAAGTTTAATTTAATAGCTTTTTCGCAATAACATTGGGCTGGTTCATGGAATGCAATATGTTCTAGGAGTGGCATGCAAACATGGAGGTAACAATTTTTATAAAAAATTGCAGCCACATGTCATTGAGGTCTCAAAGGTCACGTAGGGTCGAAACTGATTTTCGTACTTTTTGGCATAGCACTGGGAATGTTATCAGAAGCAAAAATGCTCATAGGAGGGTATGTCACAGGAGAGTTAGAATTTTCATAAAAAAAACTGCCATGTCATTAAAGGTCATTCAAGGTACTTGGGGGTTGAAGGAAAAACTATTTTCTGGCAATAATTGGAGAATTGAATGTCTGTGAAGGCTGGAGGGTTCACCATTGTGAATTCTAATGTTGACCTCCTGCATGTGTGTGACTCGACCTCAATTGACCTCTGTCGGGTGGTCATGTGGTGAACGGTTGAGTCTTACTAAAGTGCTTACTTAAGGAGTTACGGCCAAAAAAATAGAACTGGTTATTTTTGGATATGTGATAGACCTTTGTGTGCTTTATATAGGAGACCAACGCCGCTTCGATTGGACACTTACTTTGGTATTACAAGGGGTCACAGTTTATTACTAGCTTTCGCAATAACATTGGGCTGTTCATTGGAATGCAATATGCTTCTAGGAGGGGATGCACCACATGGAAGAGTAACAATTTTTATAAAAAACGCCATTTCATTGAAGTCATCAAAGGTCCTTAGGGGTCGAAAACTGATTTCAGTAACTTTTTTGGCAATAGCACTGGGCAGTTCATCAGACTGCAAAGCTCCTAGGAGTGGATGTATCACTGGAAGTTTAGAATTTCATAAAAAAAACTGGCCAGTATTAAAGGTCAATTCCCGGTCATTAGGGGTGAAAAACTATTGTTTTCTGGTCATAATTGGAGAATTGAATGTCTGTGAAGGCTTGGAGGTTCACCATGTGATATATTGTTGAACTTCTTGTGTAACCTCTAACTCAATTTTGACCTCTGTCGGGTGTCAGTGGTTAAAGTTGAGTCTTGAATATGTGCTTATTTAAGAGTTAGGGGCCAAAAAAATAGACCTGTTAATTTTTGGATATGTGATTGACCTTCGTGTGCTTTATAAAGGAGACCAACTCCCGCTTCGATTGGACACTTACTTTGGTAGTTACAGGGGTCAAAGTTTAATTTAATAGCTTTTTCGCAATAACATTGGCATGTTCATCGGAATGCAATATGCTTCTAGGAGTGATGCATCACATGGAGAGTAACAAACTTTATAAAAAACGCCATGTCCATTGAAGTCAACAAAGGTCACGTAGGGGTCAAAAACTGATTTCAGTACTTTTTGCCTAGCACTGGGCATGTTCCAATGCAAAATGCTCCTGAGTGGAATGTATCACGTGGAGAGTTACAATTTAAAAAAAAAACTGCCATGTCATTAAGGTCATTCAGGTCACTCAGGGGTCGAAAACTATTTTCTGGCCCTATTCAGAGAATTGATTATATCTGTGAAGGCTAAGGTTCACCATTGTAATATACCATTGTGAGTCAACAAGTTTATAAAACTGATCTGTATTGTAAGTTCATTAAAGGTCATAAGGGGTCAAAAAAATGATTTTTGTCTTGCCTGACCTTTGTTCAGGGAGAGACCTAGGGTCACTTTGTCAGGTTACACCTGCAGTAGCTCTGGTATGTGAGATAGCAGAGGGGGGTGGGGGGGGGAGTAACTCCCTTGGAGGGCTGTAATTGAATGGAGTCTTCTGGTTTACACTGGGGATATACAGACAAACTTTATAGATAGGACCCGTTTTTCACGTATGAGCTGTGGTCTACTTTTATAGTCTCGTCGCAAAGTTAACATTGAATCAGGTCACGAGGGGTTATGCAGTTGGGTGTATAAATTGCTTGATCAATGCCAATGTTCAAGTTTTGTTGAATTCCCATGAAACTGTTCAAGTGTGGTTCATCATTGGTCTGAGATAAGTAAATAGAAAATGGGTCAACAGAAAGTTGAGTATTGTCTAATTTGCACAATTTGGCAATCTTAGTCACATTCCCACAAAACTTATATGGTAGACATTTCCAATAATCAGTCCTTATGGATTTTGAAATTGGGTCACCGATTAGTAGGGTGTTTCCTGTCAAATGCTAATACCAAGAATCTTAAACACTCATTAAATGCCCTTGTAATTGTTCGCTGGTGACTAATAGATGAAAACATTGATCGCTTAACGAGCGAGACACTGGGGGCGATCGCCTTGGTTTTTCTTCCTGGAGTCACTGTCTCATCCAATTTATTTCTCACACATTGTTCATCAAGGGTATACATCATACTATCGATATCCTGCTTTACACAGCATTGTAGATGGATTATGGGGACAACAATTGAGTGCTCACCGCTTCGGGCTGATGCTGGTCAAACAAGGTGTTTGAGTATGTGGAATATTACCAGTTATCTCATGGGTCCCCCTCTCATCCCATTCTATACCTAACCTCAAGTGAAATGATGAGATAATTGATATAAAGTGGTCTTGCCCAAGGTCTAGATGTTCATGGCTACTGGATTGTGATCTTGCACCTGCAATGCTATGGGATAATACATGTGTAATGTATACCACCCCCCCCCCTGCCAGAAGTTGGTTTGAATTCCTGGTCCCTTGGATACAGGTTCGATTTCAGGAAGGAAGGGAAAGTCCTTGCAACTTAGTTCTTATTTTTTAATAACTCCATCAATTTACAAGTAGTAGCTCCAAGGTTGTTTACTGTTTACTGAGCGAATTAATAACATCAATACGCCTGTCATGTATGCGACCTACTGGAATTATACTGTACTGTGAATGATTTGTGCAACCTTGCAAAAATTTAGACTGCAGTTGTCGATTTTCTGCAAGGAGACCTCTTCTTGGTGACCTTGTGCATTGGGCTTGAACCCATGGAAAAGTACACCACTGCTTGGAGTGGATCCGCCCACCTCTTTTATTTAATCTATGTAGGTGTTAGACTATTATGAGCTTGTTAACCTTCTCAGCCAATGCCTCCTCAGTTTCTGAAGAAGGCGATATCCAGTTATTCCCCCCATCCAAGAGAATGTTTTTCCTCCGCAGACCTTTTTATGACCTACCAATTGCATGCAACGGGGTCGTGGGCACAGACCATTTGTAAATAGGGGGTTCCCATGAAATTTGTATAGTAAAATGTGGAAACATATTCAGCAATCTCAAATTTAGGGAGTCCAAATGACTCCTGGACTGGTGTCTTCATGCTACCCACTCTCCAAAATCTTTCACATAGGATACCTTATGACCTTTTTGAGGCATGTGAATCTTCCGAGCAATATGAATATAGGTTGTGAACCTTTTGCTTGTTCCAATCGGTCTCTACCGTAGGATGTTGGGGGTGTTATTTTTCCTCACAATTGTTTGTTTCTATTGTTAAAAAAAACCCTATACCTATCCTCCGCTGCAATTGGTTTCGCTTCACCTGGCCTTGACCTACCAAGTACCTGTTTGGAGTGCATTTCCAGGTGTGCTGGTGGATCCAGGTACAGTCTGTATTGTTTGGTATGGTATCTCAGTCAGCTCTGGAATTCATCCTTTTGTTTGCCATCCAGCCACTTAAAGAGTCTGTTTTCTTTACATTAACTGGGTCAGGTGCCGGGGTCCATGTATCACGACCCTCTCCGATTGCCTCTCTTCCAGTGTCGCACTATTGGTTCCTTCCTATTATCGGCAGTGGAGGGGCGAGATCCGGGCCATAATTGGCACAGCAGGGGGGGGGGGTGATATGTCTGGGGGCGGGTCTCAGGTAGGAAATGTCGGGCAATCGCAGGTACAGTATGTTTCGTGAATTGGGGCAATTTCGGAGAGAATATGTGGTATATTGAGGAAATATTTTGTTATAAGCAGTCTCCAGGGGAAGTATAATAGGGCTGCTTTGCCCTGGAGATAAAAAACTAACACTGCCAGAGTGCCAGTGGAAAATCAAATTTAGATTGAGGTCTGACACTCTGACTTGGGATTAGGGATTTTCATATTTTACTGCAGTTGTAGTATTTTTGGGGTCAAATGCCTGTGCATACTCGGCTGCTGTGTGTGGTCACGGTTCGGATGGTAGTCTGATTCTTGCACTTCAGGCTAGTCTAGCCAATCTTTCTTTGCAGTGCACATATGTCTCGCATAGTCAAAAGTTCCCATTGTTAGTGTTGCGGCAGCATTTTCCCTCATCGGTATTCTTACCATAGAACTACCACATAACTTCTTTTTCCCAGTCTGCAAGCAAGTTTACAGTATCGGCAGGAAAATTGAGTATCGTTCTGCTGTCCTAGAACTGAACTAAGGTTGCAGCTGGAAAAGTTATCTCTGTCACTGATGCATGGCAAGATATTTGTTTTGCAGTGTCCTGGAAGAGGGGGACTTCCCCTCATGGCCCAAAAATGTGATTAATGGGTTGTACACTGCAAAATGTTTTAATATGTGTAATTGTGTATGGAGAACACAGCCGTGTGCTATCCCCTGACAGCTTCAAAATCTTGTTTTTGTTTCATCTTGATTGCATGGTTGGGGTCACTGGGTGAGGGGGGAATGGAGCTAGTGGGGATTGGAGAGCTAGTGGGGAGTGCACCCACCAACCAGCCAACCCAGTGACCAACCCCTTCAGAGGCGGGGGTGGGGGAGCATGGGTTTACCAGACATTCCACAGTAATTTCCTTCTTAACCACCATGATATTTTTGTACCGGTTAGATCCCAGTGACAATTGGACTTGAAATATGACAATTCTTATGCAATTGCATGACGCTCCCCAATGGGCATGGTCAGTTGAAATGTGGGGTCATTGTAAAATCCAATTTGATGAACATGTGCAGCGCTCCTCTCTAAACAGTTGGTCACAAGCTGAGAATGGGGTGTCATATTACTTTAATTATGTAGCCTATGTAGGGTAATAATAGAAACCGTTGTTCTATTAGTGGGTCAGTTTCAGGAAATTGTAAGTCATCTAAATCAGTGGTTGGCAACCTTTTTGTTACGGTGACCCAAAATGGTGAGAAGCTGCGATGCGCTCGTGTATTATCTAAGAGGAGCGGCACCATGGTTGGCGCGGGAGCTACTAGAATTTTTTTTTTTTTTTTTTTTCAAACCCTCCTAGATTGCAGGAAACGGCACTTCCCAAATCGATTTCGACACAACAGAATCCCAAAATTTTGAATATTTTTCCAAAATTGTGTGATTCCCATATGAAGTTTTTTTTTTAAACAGTGACAATTTGCGACCATCAAAATTCCTTCGACGACCCAGATGATGGGTCGCGACCCACGGGTTGCGGACCGTGATATAAGAGTGACGAGGTGTGTGCAACAATGTACATGAATTGTCTGACCCACATTTGGTTATGACTTATTCACTCGTCAGGGGTTATTCCTGAATTGGGCAAGTACGTGAACTTGCGAACGGACCTATTATAGATGACGATATCAATCGGGGTGTATAATGTAATTAGATAAGATTAATTCATGACACAGTGTAATGTTCAAAGTGTTGGAACAGTTTACAACTTTGAATGTTGCGGGGAACCCGCACTTATCAGTTTGTATCCCATCTGCGTATAAATCTTTTGGGGGAGCAGAGCTGAGGGGTTCTTGTGCTGTCAGAATGCATCCTGCTCAAGTACCAGTATGATTTGCTACTATCCCTATTAATCTAAATCATGTTGGCGTGTGAGTAAACCCCACTGAACAGACTTTTACATTATAGTAACAGATCTCAGTAACATGTTAGCTAAACTGACGTGTGAGAAAAGGGTAGGATACAGGTGATCTCGAATACTAGGCAGGCCTTTCATGGGGTTCCAAAATCCAAGTAGTCAGTCATAGGTCGTGGATTCCTCTCATCGTTTTGGCCGGTATGTGTCCCAGATGTGTGACTGCTCTCACGTCCCGACCAGGGCCGGTAGAAAGGATCCGAGTGAGCATAAACCAGGAGAGGAGGCCAGGTATCGTGGGCGCAACTGGCATGTGTCGTAAATTATGGAGCGCGTGCAGGACAGGCTGATAAACTGTAAAAATATTTGCGAAGAAGTGTCAGGGTTAGTCTGGTATTTGGTAGGTAGGTGACCCGGTAACGAGAACTGCTGCGAGCTGATTGTGGACATTAGGGGTGGGAAAATGTCGGCGATGAAACCATTTGGCTACGACAACAGGATAATCTCCCGACACCGATTAACAAAAAACCAGTTAGAGATGTCTATTTGTGTAGGAATCTGCATGTGCATAGGCTTGCAGTGTATTGTGAGACAGATGTTGTTAGTAATCGTAAACAGGGAAGAATGAAGTGACATTTATTTTTTGATGACCCTGTAGCAGTTGAAAGAATTGATATTCTCCGGAGGATGTTTCGCTTTTACATCATATGAACGAAGCATCAATAAATTATTGAGTGTTGCGACACTATTAGCCCTTCAAATGAACCACACAAAAATGGGATGAGTTGGAAACTGGGTATGAATTACGCTCCTTTGTCTGTGTGAGTTTTGAGGCAATATAATATGTTCCAATCTTGATTGTCCGTTGAAATCACTCAAGGACAAATGGTCAGTCCATTCTTGTGATGAGTCACTCTGTTTTCATGATTTATCAAATATTGAAATGGTGGGTCTCTTCTGTGATAGGTACCCGAAACGGTCAGTCAATTTGGCAACTCTGGTCAATTCTCATGTTACATGACACCCACTCACCCTATGTTGCATCACTGTGATGCTTGGGGACCCGAATAGCCTGGCTATTGCCTGCACATAAATTGGCAGCTGAGGAACCGCAACGTTTAGACACATGATCGGGGCAGTATCTGTAAAGATCTTTTTGAGCATGTCAACAACAAGGGAAAGAAGTGCAACTGTGTGTTGTATGAAGACGGGTTCGGACCACGCAAAGAATTCAGTTTGCTTTCTTCGGCATTGAAAATCCATCCAAACACGACCTTTCCAAACCCTTTGATGGCCAGCTAGTGTCAAACTATAACCGGATCGGAGGGGGCAGATTATTGCCACAATCGGTATGTTATCTGGAATCGGCAAAGTTAGGGAAAATTACAGATTATGCTAACAGATTATTCACTATTTGAAAATTCAACAATATAGGACACCTCCTTCTGTCCTACATCATCTATCAATATATACAGACTTATCACCGATTCAAACATAATAATTGAGGAGTACAAAACCACAAGACTGATGCAAAAAGGTTTTCAACCAGGTTGCTCTATTTAAGACATATCTAGAAATAAATGTTGAGGTATTGAAGTCAAAATATGAGGAACAAAATGTAAGCACAGATAATCGGAATCGGTATCGAATTGGGCAAGATATGAGATAATAATTGGAACGGATAATTGATTATTTTACCATAATCCTGGAATATGAATTTCATCGGTTACATATATTGTACCACCTTACATGTATTAGAGGAATAGGCTGGCTGATGGGCTGGCTCTCCCCATGGCACGGGCTATGCATGGTTATTCTTCCCGACTAAACATATTACTCGCAATCTGAAGTTCATTGCTCCTAAAACCTCCATTGCTCCAGCGAGTATGTTCTCCCATAAGGTTTAAACAAAAGTTTCACAGAAGAGTTTCATTCATCCTCTAGGGAATACTCTACAGACAAAGAATTGCTGAAAGATTCAATAGCGACTAATTGCCTCTAGTGAATTCGCGTCCCTTGTGCTAATTCCCCGTCATACGAGCTTGTCGGACACGATGAGTTCTTTTCCGAAGACACTTGACTAGTTGCCTCTCAGCATGGACGAAACAATCGGATATCTACAAATCAACTACGTTTCTCCCCCAAAATTGATAATTGAATAGTCTGCGTCTCGTTTCTTTCTCCCCATTGCTCCGATCAGACGCGGATGTTATCCCGCAGTCTCTGAGTGACCAGTGTTTTGGCCAAAGTTTTTAATGGGTTCGGTAATCTTCCGCAAACAGTGCAATTTGCCGTAGCTGATCCCGCCCGACGAGCTATCCTGTCATCACTGCAATCCCTCTTCTCTGGACTCCAATACTAAATTGTTCTAATTGTTGTTTCATGCATGAAGGAAGTTTCAAAATGAAGGGGAAAGTTGTCAGTTTGTGAGTTGTCAGACTTCTCCAGTGTAGTGTTTTCTGCCCTGGGGGGGGGGGGGGGACACGCCTTTCATGGCCGTGTGTCACCATTGTCTGCTTCTCGAGTGTCTGGAGCGGCAATCGATCAAATATGGAGCAATCCATCTTCCGTCTCCAACTTCCCAGGTTCGTTGGCACGTGTACGAGCTGGACATGGCCCTCACCATTAGCTCCCTAGGGGGATTATTGTTGTTAGCTCAATTCAGTGTCTATCACCTCTGGGGACAGACCTGGCCACCTCTATTGTTACCATGCTCTTTGTTAACCAGCCATTCAACTGACTTCTTTTGTGGTTCGGTGGAGTTGTGGTCTTTGAAGAGCCCTAGTCTGGATACAAGGGTTTGGAATTGTCAAATTCAGTTATTACTCCTGTTATTGAAGACCTGTTTTGGGTACCAGCAAGTTATTCTGGTGTTTGTGGAATAGAGGCAGAGCATACAAAGGGGTGGTTTTGTGGGTATCAGAGGTATAATGCCTAATCTCGTGATCAGGCGCTGGAGGGGTTGGCTTTTTGGTGATAATCCTGGCGGGAAGACAAATGGCTGCCTATTGAACTCAATGTCTGGACATTCAATCAGTCTGACGTTATCAAATCTGGATTTTGTGATATGGGGGCTATGTGTATCCTTCTCTGAATATACTTCCACTGAGGTAATTGACTTGTGGTTGGTGCTTCAATGGAGTACTTTACCTGCCAGGAGTGGAATGACCCGTTTATTGCAAATTCCTTGTACTTTTCAGGGCTACATGGTCGTTAATGTGATGACTGATTCTGATAAAGTTCATGTGGCAATGTTTTGATGATCCTGCATTAAGAGCATTCACATATAAAGAAGGACATTACCCTTCAATGCTGCAGTTCAATGACCTGTTCGATGACTCTTCATTTTTTTTTTTTTGGTGCCTTCTTGAATAAATAAACAGAAAGTCCCATACCAAATTTCAATATTGACAGTAACATATTTTTCATATAGCGATGGCTACCAGTACATGTAATTAATATTGTTCGTTTGTGATCTATCCTAAAACAAGAACTTTTTTAATTGAAACATCCTAATATTTCCTTCATATCTGATGTTGCAATGCTTCATATAAGTGCTTCCACTCTTGGAAAAAGCATGAGGGGCTCATTGAGGGGGGGGGAAGTAAGTAATAGTAATTGTATTATTTCAAACCTAGGAATTAGCACATTATTCACCAGTTCATAATCTGGATTATTCGTGTCTATTTGCCTGAGCAGACAAAGTGAAGTCTGCGTGGGATTTGTTTAAATCTATTTGGTAGATATCTTGTGTGCCAGGTGCACAGTGCTAGTCTCATCTTTCCCTTTACCGAGAAAACGTTGATCTTGGTGCCCTTGAAGCATACTAACTGAGATACTGCCCACAAGACAGCTGTTGACTTTTCTGCAACAAATGCCTATAAGGGTTATTTAATTTCCTTGTGTGTTTCCAACTTTCCAAACAGCTGTGGAGGTTAGTTTCAATTCAGGCCAAATGGGTATTTCCATTTGTGTGTCTATCTTGCTCCTCTGTGACCCAAGCAAGTGAATAAACAATACACTGGAAATAATCACAAACATTGATGTCTTGGGAAGTTGGGATCAGACCGATCACTAAATATTCTGTTCTGTAGCTGCATATGGGTGTGCAGAATATCAGCTTGTTGCACAACCTTTTGCTTTCAATAAAGTTCCTATATATTGAAAAAAAAAAAAAATAACAAATTGCTATCCGTATTCATCGGAGCATATCAGTTCATCGAGGGTAAAATGAATAATTCACAGCTTTTGGAAATTGGATTCCCCATTGAGTCACAGGGGATATACTTATATACATATATAGTCATAATTGTACAGTGATCATTCATCCAAACACAATTCAGTTCCACCCTTTGAGTGATATGTCCCGATCCATCAAACAGGGTTGCCAGTTGCCACTGTCCACAACTTGACTTTGTCTGCCGACGGACTGCGACTCGAGCCAGGGACTCGCCTAAGGTCACGGAAATCACTGTGAGTCATTGACTCATGGGAATCGATGACCTGCAGCTCTATCCAGAGGTCACAGCTTCTTGACATGAGACGAGTATGTGTATGAGATGTCGAGACCGCTATAGTCGTGTCATGTTTCTGGGTCGAGGAGCAAACGTCCGCCGAAAATTTAGTCAGTTCTCAATTCACACACTGTATGTATCTCATTATAATATCAAGATGCATGGTTCGTGTAATAAGCTTGTTCATGGTTACAGTTGTTGAGATGATCATACTGTCGTGTCAAAGGTCAAAGGAGTACACTGGCTGTTTGACGTGTCTGATCAGGAAGGGAAACAATCTTCGAAACTCCCCTGGTGGAAATTATCCCATACTTATCAATGATAACATGGTAAAACATAGAATGAATTGGTCGAGTTTCCAAGGTGTGGTGAAAGTTCGAAAATAGGCCATAACGATAGAGCTATGGGGTTAATCTCGTCCTTACACTCAAACTGTTTCACGATGAGCATGCTGTGACCAGGCTCATTATCCTTAGAGTTAGTATTTCTACAGTGGGATCATGTCAAACTCTGGCAGGTGAATATTTGTCAATAATTCCCCACAGTATACTTGATATACTAACACAAACATAGAGTACAGCACAGTGGGTGGTTAGGCTCCTAGTGTGAGTACACAGTGTACCACTGGGTGAGTGTAATCGAAGAGGGATGTCATGGTGAAAATTTCCCCTCAGGGTGAGTATGGTGTTTGCAACAGTAATTTGTCACTTGTAATGTAAACTATACATACCAAACAATGGGGGGATGGAGTCAACTGACAATATCCAGACCGTAGTATCTGGATACAGGCCTATAGTAACTATAGGGTTCTGGAGGTTTGTTACAGTTTAGGCAGAACTGTGTTTTAGGCCATTCATGATGTGCAATCTCATGTCAGGGATTTCCCTCTTTTTTTTCACTTTTCAAAGGACACCTTTTAGATGCTGAAAATATGATGATTGTGATATCTGTCTCGTCAAACTGGACAAGAGTGAAATTTATTCAGCTCTATACAAGTTCATGAATATACTGTATCAGGCTACGAATAAATAACAAAGGTTCTCTGTAAGATCTGGAACAGAAACCACTTGTGGGAGGTACTGAAGCGATATGATCAAGACCTCGGAATTGTTTCTGCCCTTAGGCCGACTAGTAGGGTGTGGACGTTAAGTGTTGATCAGTTGTATTGGGACTTTCTGCTACGATTTGTGCAATTTTGTCAATTGCATGATGCCCCACTCCTGGCGGTGCATTTGATGCACTCACATTTTACCACTCTCTTGGCGTGGTCAGGCAAATGTGGGTCATTGTCAGTTTTGAAGTGACTCACATGTGGCCATCACTTTCCTCACAAAGGCTGACTCTGGGGTGTGTCATCATACATCGATTGGGAGAAAGCGGGCCTACTACCGTAGTAGCATTTTCACAGAAATGCAAGTCATTTGAGTGACTGAGGGGTGAGTCAACTTATAAGATTAGTACTGAGTGTATGACACACCTTTGACAATGACTCACCGTTACGGAGTAGTATTGGGGCATCGTACAATCGACATGTGCTTGAATTACTAGTGATATATTTCAACTGCAGCTGTTGTGCTGAATTAACTCCTAACAATACATACATGGTTCCCTTTCATTTACACCATGCCCAACGGCTAGCCTGGAGCAATAGCCGCTTTCCTGGGGAAAGCAGAATAAACTTGACATTCAGAAAGCAGATAACTGTTAGTACTAAACTAGCCCCAAGTTAGGCATATTGGACAGCGTTGTTGCAAAAACTACGAATGGGTTAATTCATTCCTCCCTCTTGCAATTCTTAGAAGTATACCGTGCTAATGCCCCCAATCATTTCCTTCAGATTCAAAGTTAAACAGGACATATATAGGAAGACCTTTCAGGAATTTCTGGCCAATCTGGCATGCAGTAATTTGCCTAAATGTCACTCCCCGTGAATGTGCTGCTAGTGGAGTCTGCATTCATAGGAATTACCTAGGGATTAATTCTTGGCACAGATGCCTCGCATGCTGAGACCAATTTCCCTGTGCCGGTCGGTGGGTGTTACATGTTTCAAGCTAACATCAATAGGAAGGAGCCAGCGGGGATGTAGTCCTTGAAAGGTGGGTAAAGGTCGCAGCGATCACAGTGCAGTTGGCGCGGGGCGTTCGTGACAGCATGTTTTAGAGGTAACCTCTAGCCACCCCCTCTATGCTGTGGCCCACGTTCTGAACTCAGAACTCACCACCTGTCCTTGTCCTGGGTACCACGTAGGCCTAGTTGTTCTTCATCATAAGGGTAAATAATTTGGCTAATATTTTGTGCAAGGGTAGCTGGGGTTCTCCTTCCTACTTTTACAAATTCCCAATTCATTTCGTCAGCCAGAATTCAGAATGGCGGAGATGGCCACCTCCGGGCCGTACCATTATTGCCAGAATCTAGCTGGCTAGTAGGTGGCTAGTAGGTGGCATATTGCACAGGTTAGTGGTTTAAAAGGTATGTGCATCGCTTAGAAATGCCCATTACGGGAGTTAAATTGGGCATTTTCCCACAACTTTTCAGAAAAAAACACAGGAGTGGGATATCGGGAGGAGCAAAAAATGCCAAGTACCGTCACCAAGGAGGTTTGCTTTCAAAAATCGCCCTAACGGGTGGATAACCAGAAGATGAAAAAATATCAAAGATGAAAAGGAGAAAAAATCAGCAAAGGGAGATTGAAAGGGCCAAAATTTTTATAGGCACGATGCGTAGGGGTGTGTGGTAGGTAGGGGTGAATGAGATTGTATACATTGTGAGGTTGTTTTTTTTTTG
Organism: Sclerodactyla briareus; assembly: GCA_026419785.1. Lineage (NCBI taxonomy): Eukaryota > Metazoa > Echinodermata > Holothuroidea > Dendrochirotida > Sclerodactylidae > Sclerodactyla > Sclerodactyla briareus. The sequence goes on along the minus strand of JAODTK010001732.1, from coordinate 157,682 downwards.
TTACCCTCGTAATTTGGGCATCTAAGCACGTTGGAACAATTCTGTCATAGCAACTCTACCTTGTTTCTTCAGTGAGAAAAATGAATGATTCGGGAAAGATTATTCTGTATATACATTTAAATGACGACTGCAGGTTTGTTTTCATTCCGTCAGATTGCAGATACTCCAAAAGACTGATCATTGCAATGTGGAACAATGAATTTCGTAACACTGTGCAGTGTTGCATGGTTATGTGGTTGGTGCTGTGACCGTCCACGTCTCTGTTACAGATATACAGTCACTGTTCCAGTACAGATGGTGACCTTGAGCGGTGTTAGGCGTGATGTTGCATAGTAACTAGAATAGACGGGACGGGGCGATCGTGACACGCTCGGGTGAACTATGGAGTCAATCCACTCTTGGGTTGAACGGGAATAGTGAATAATAGTGTACAAATAAATCATATTCAGAAAAAGAAAAAAAAAAAATCTTGTGTGTTATAGGAACCAGGTTTGTCAGTTGTGGTGAATGCATCTTATTAAATCGCATGATGGTGAACTGGAAGTGGCGCGGAATTTGCATGTGATGGTTCAAATAAATTGGTGCTGGAAATCAATTGTTTTGTCTCTGTGGGATTGCATGCATTTAAATACTTGTAATGAACTTTATTTGAATTGAGATATGAGTTATAGGGGCAAGACATTTATGCCTAAATTGGTGTCCATTTTGTTTTCAATAGTCTTGACACTGTAAAGTGAAGCAGAAGAGAGGAAATACCGATAATATCAAATGCTCAAACCAAAGTGGTAATTCATTGAAGACATATAACGAATCATTCTGATGATGACAAATGTCCTCCATGAATATTTGATATGACTGTCTAATATAAAGATTGATCTGAGATACATAACCAACAATATTTCATTTGTTGTGTTGCTGTGATCCCTGAGTCAACATGGAGGATTGATACAAATTTTAGGATTGGCTAGGAGTAGTTTTACAGTTCATCAAGATTCAGATTGGGCTCCATCTTAATTCATAGTGCTTGCACCAAAAATGTACAGAAGAATTAGATCTGACGCATGATAACGCTTTATCGCGATATGGATGACAAAGCGAACAGTGTTGATAGTAGGCCCCTATGATGGAGCAGCATGTTGCACTGACTTTGAAGAAGTGGGCACAGCTTCTGTGTATCAAATTTGTTATCAAACAAGTAAAATTGGTTCTGTGTGTTGTACTCTAGATTTTTCATAGTACGGCCAAATTCATCTTGTGCAAACTAGGTTAATGTTCTTTGCAAAAATAGTGATTCAGCTGTCAGTGAGATATAAATTATGGTAAGGTCATGCTAAACAGAAATATCAAATCATGGTGAAGTATTTGATTGACCCCCTTCTTGTGCTAGGACAGATATATTGACTCCTGGTACAGTATTTGTTTCACCCCCCCCCCCCCCCAAAGTGGCTGAGATGACTGCAAATGACTTTCCATAGGTATTTGTGTATATTTGTCAAAGTTTCCACAGGCGGATATGTCGTTATTCGTACACGGAATCCCAATTCTCTGTAGTGATATAAACTACAGAAGTTTTGCGGGGTATTTGCGAGACATGGTGACCCAACAAGTTAATTTGCGTCAGTCCTTTGCACTCGTCACTGGATTGTTGCTTTGTGCGAATCCCCATTGGACGGTGATATCAGGTTACTACTCGAGGCTTTGAGTGTTTTCGTTAGTCCTGAACAACATGTTCAAGCCCTGTTCCCCCCTATTTGCCGACACCAGATTCAATAACGGCGTGGTTATTCCTCGAGGGTGAGGAACAGAAGGATGCCGCCCTAAGCTAGCACGGAAGCTCGGCGGTCGATCTAATAAGGGGATGGAGAGGAGGGAATCAGTGATCAGAGGATTTCTGGGGGACTCTGATGGGGCTGCTAGCGTCCAAATCTAATCACACAGGCTCGGTGTCTAATAGTTGCGGGGGAAAGTAACGTTGTAGATATCAACAAATACTGGACACGGTCATCGGAGATTGGAATTGCCTCAGTGACTGTGATCTATATCGAGGAGAGTCGACAAAGAAAATTTGATGTGCTTGAGCGCCGCCTTTAGTCGATTGTATGTATTGCAAGAAGTCAGTTTGCGATGACTCAGTTTTTGGGTGGGTTGTTGGTCAATTTCAATCAGGCTGATGTGATTAAAATTTACATTATAAGTTGGGGACCGCCCGATGTTCATAAGGCCTTTATAATAAGGCCTTTTGTTCATAAGGCCCGTTATTCATAACGTGCACATTTTCGGACAAAGGGTACGTTATTCATTAATGACCAAAAAGTCCGAATTATTATAATAAAAAAGGGGTCTTTGTTCATAAGGCCGATATTCATATGATGAAGAGGCCGTTTTTCTAATGTCAAAAGGGTTGTTATATAAACAGAGCACAAGGTACGATATTCAGAATAGTAAAAAAGGTCCGATTCATAATGCGAAAAGGTCGGAATTCATAAAAGGAAAGGGACCGGTTTCATAATAGCAAAAGAGGTCCGTTATCATAATCGCAGAAAAGGCCCGTTATTACCTTAATAGGTGAAAAGGGTCCGTTATTCATAATAGCAAAAGAGGTCCTTTATTCATAACGAGAAAAGGTCGTTATTAATAATGTGTTTCTTCCAATGATATACTTGCCAAAAAGATGATTCTACATAGGCGATGGTCCGGCAAGGATGCAAACCCTAAATGCACCTTTTTGTCAGCTGCGATTCCTGACAGATCCACGACCGGTGTTTGTTTCTTATTATGAATAAAGGACTTCTTTCCGATGTGAATAGCGTGACCTTTCCCTATTATGAATACGGACCTTTTTTCCTATTATGAATATCGACCTTTTTTCTATTAGAATATAGGACCTTTTCTCTCATTATGAATAACGGACCTTTTTTCCTATTATGATAACGGACCTTTTCCCTATTAATGAATAACGGACATTTTCACTCTGTATGAACTGCGGACCGTTTTTAATATTATGAATATAGGACCTTCTGTTGTGATTTATGAATATCGGACCTATGAATAAAGAAACCTTTTTCGGTTCCATTAGATAACGTACCTTAATGAACAAAAGGCCTAATTAATACAATGCCCTTATGAACAAACGGACCTTATGAATAACCCTTATGAACACGGGCTGTCCCCATAAGTAATAAAGATTTGTAAGGTGGATAGAGGGTGCTACCCCACCTTCATTATTTTGGGGTAAGTGGCCCCGTGCCCTGGAATACCCACGCGGCTGAATGGTATCAGGCCTAATCTTTCAGTGAATGTGGGGGAGCGGTGGGAAATATCACATTTTCACAAAAGAGTTGGGGCATGATTTTTAGAGGGTATTATTGAGACACTTTGGATCCATTTGCCCTGTTGCGATTCATATCTGTGTGGATTCATATTCGTGTCAGCGCTTGTAACCGTGGTGAAACACTGCAATTTTTTTTTATCGCAGGTCCATCTGCCAACAAATGGCATAACAATTATCGTTTGGTTGGCAATTGACATATGTATAATCCGTAAAATTAGGGGACTACAATCCTCTTATCGACTTGACAGAACATCTGCATTTATGGTATTTCATATAAATCAAATCGTTGTGACAAGCACGTCCTTCCCACTAGCAGGGAAGGCTATAACCACCCTGTCTTTCGAATAGACGCTATGTCCTGAAAGTTGGTTTCGTCTGTTTTCTTGTTAACTGGCATGTGGAGCTGCTTTGCCTATCCATTACGGGATAGTCCCATTCACACTCCCGTATGTCGAATGTTTCAAGGCAAACCCATCTCCTCAATTATAGGGAACAATATTAAATTAAGTAATGATCCGTGGCTCCATTGTCAGTCAAGAGTATCCCACTCGTATTTTTGTTTTCCCGACAAAAACACGATCCTTGATGCGGTCTTACTCTGGTGCAGGGCCAGTTTTATTCTACACTGCAGTGAAATTAACGGGTGGCCTCATTCATGGCCTGCCTGGACTAAAAAATCATGTAAGCGGAACAAATCCAGGATCACTCCGAAACTGGGAGTCTGGAGACAGGCTCGGCCAGAGAGTGTCATGAACCCCCTAAACTCTGGAAGATTAATGAGACTAAAATGTCGGCGACGTTCAAAAGGAACTATTGAAGAATGGGCAGACGGGCTGCGGCTTTGCTTGACATCGGCATTTGGATGACAGTTCCTTGTAAAACGAGCTGAGCTCTGGAGGGTTCGCTGAGTTTGGCCGAGGACAAGGAAAAGGTATGGGGAACGAATGTGGGAGAACGGGGTGTGGTCTGACTTGATAAATTTGTTTGGAGAATTAGTTCGTATGACACATGAAGATGGAACTGTAATTGAATCAAGATGATGCCACATACTGTACTGTTTGATGATTTTGATGTGAGTGTATGAGTTGGAGGAGTCCTGTGAACCTATATACTCTCCGGTTCACAGTTGCAAGTGCACAGGCGTACTGCTATAAAGCAGTCCGTGGATATAGATTTTTTTCCACACAGCGGCCCTATATTAGCAATGCGTTTAAACTATCACTGCTCTTTGAAAACATAACCAAACAGACATTGAATTGGCTGGCGGGTTCAAACCACCAATGTTCCTATCCCACTCCTCATCAATTATTGGGCAACATTCTTTTATGCGAAAATGCACAGCTGCAGAGTAAAACACTTGTTTGCCCCCAAATCTCAAGAAATTAGCTGCACTGGATACATATCTGAAAATATCGCCTTTACTGAAACATGCGAATCTGGGAAAAACAATTTAAAATCAATCAAGAAAAACAAACTTCAGTCACTTACTCTACCTACCCCTAATTGACCATGGACCACCCTACCATGTTGGGAAGCTTTTGCTAATGGTCAATGTCTGCAGCGGCCGGGACTGGACCTGAGAGCAAAAATCCTAATATTTCCTTAAGTCAATTAAAACCCCTCCTCTTAGTTAACCATGCCTGGGGGGATGCGGCTCTTGCCTTGTATGTAAGTTCCATTCAATGTGTAGAACCCATGATCCCTATTGTTTTTTGGGTCAGGCCAAAGATCACCTAAGGTCAGCCTCTGCAGCGGTCAGACAGTCCAGGGATCATCGCTAACCCTTTGACTTTCTGATTCAAGTTTTAGGTGGTGACATTTTTCCATTCTGAAACAGATGAAGCCAGTGCAGAGGCGGCAACCCTAACAATGCTTTAAATCAAACGAATAGGCATTCACCCAGACGCTCTGTAATCAAACTCTAGAAAAATGGCCAGTTAATAGACGCCTACAGGGAACAGTTCAGGTAGGTGGGTTAATTTATGAATGGCAATGGAGCATGAAAGGGATTCAAATTTTATGCTCTGTTTTACAAAAGGAACGCTCTGTCAAAAACAACCTCGCAAATCCCATGCGTGAGACTTAATGGTATCCCAGTCGCACGTGCACGCTGATTAATTCCATCCCAGCCCACTGTTTTCCGATATCTGGTTTGTATGGGTCTGTTGTCTGAATTTTTCTGCCTGAGTCATTTAGGTGGGTTTCGACGTGAAAAAAAAATATGCCATGAACATGAGCATGCAATGATTGTAAATATGGTGCAATGGGGTCAAGCGCAAATATATCCTTGAGACAATTTTGGTCTGTACAATCGTATTGTTGATCAGGTTATTGGCAGGTTATCATGTTTCCCCCCATCCCCCCACCCCCCCCTTTCCCTCAATTTCTGTCAAAGTGAAGAATCCATCTTTGAGGTGTAGATAGAACATATCTTCTTTTATTCTTTTAATAAGCCATTAGCATAATATTTGTAGTCACAAGTACTCAAATTGCATGGCTCAATGCCAACAATGAAAATTTCCCCCTGATCTACCCCAGTCTCAATCCACCTGCCCCCTAACCCCCCCGCCCCCCCCCCCCTCCTCCAGCATCGTCAGCCCCCCCCCCCCCCCTTTTCACATATCAATGGGGCCTATCGTTATCATTTCCAAACTTCTGGCACGCCATATGTTTAGGCTGCTGAAAGAGAAAAATATTGGAAAGAACATATCTAAGAATGCTTATTTATGTGCGAAAAATACCTCCGTTTGGACGTAGCAAAACATTTTTTCATTTGGATTCACATTTTATTTTGAGATGCACTAATTGTGACTCTTGAAGGAATATGGACTGCAGGTGATAATCGGCCTGACTCGTTAAATCATGGACTAAATGAGATGACAGTCGGTCGTACATGAGGCAGGTGGAACAAGTCAATCAATACTGTGAGAGATGCACTCACCGGCAATTCCGATGAGACCCGGTCGCGTGGTAGCTAGTGTCATCGTGAGTCAGAATCAAGGTCGGGCGCTTATCCATCTAAGATGACTTTCCAAGAATATTCAATGAAGCAGACGTGTGAGCATGAGTGATATTGCTGTGACCTGGCCGGTCAACATGAGTCGATGAACTAGGTCTGTGAGAGAAGAGTACGAGTCGGAGGGGATCGTAAATACTGTTGCCGTGAGTGCTACAGTAGCCTGGACATGTTTTTATGTGTTGTTGTGATTGTTGGCGTCAAATCTCTCGGAGGAGAGAGTTAAAGGTTCGACTGGTGGCCGGCAGGTATCGAGGGAAAATTGGTCATGGGATAGGCAAATGTTGATGGGTCGCGCTCCAAAGAGAGGAGGGCCTTATGATCATGTGAGGGGAACCCTGTTGAAAAAATACAGTTAACTCATTGACGTATCTGATTTACCCAAAACAATCAATAATCACTTGTGTACACATTATGTGGAACTAACCATGCTACTCACTTTTCTTATAGAAGTGGCGCCTCTCTATGTGATGTGAAAGACAAAGTATCTGGAATAATAAATCGGATCAGGACCTATAAAACAGCGTATGTACTTACACACAAGCAAGTTTTGGATGGTAGGGGGGGGGGGGGGTAGGGGGGGGGGTGGGGTTGGTGGTATGAGAGGGCCGGGGGGGGATTTCCTCAAACTGCACTCAAGGGTTGTTTTTAGTGAGGTGAAGCAGAATTACTTGTATTGTGGAAACACGTATAGAGAAAGTATCTTTAAATCTTGGCTGTTGCTGAACTGATTTGTTTGGCCATTCCATATATTATTTATTTCGCTGGATGCTATTGGAAAAGTTTACAGTAGCTGGGTATTTAAACCACATCATCTAATACCTTCATCCTATCCGAGACTCTGACACGGCTATAGAATGGAGTGTAGTAAGTCGTTTGGTGTTGTGGTTCTCCAGTGAGGTGAACTAGGTCGGGGGGATGGGTAATTGGTATTGATATTAGACTATGGGGGGGAGAATTGGGTGGAATGAATATGAGGAGTGCCAAGGTGAGAGAGTGGGCAGAGCAATATGTAGTTAGGGAATAAGGCCCTTACACTATCTATGGAGTGACTGAATATAACTCATCTAGGCCGCAAATATGACTCCTCACATATAGAGTTCAGGAAAGGAGTAAAGAAAGTGTTCTGCAAATTAGGAGGGCCAGTCTCACGTTTCACTAATTTATTCCCACAAGCACCACGGTATCTTCAATGCTTTCACAGGCGTCGCCGTATTCCCCCTTCAACTCTTGTATTCGCCCAGAACTACACAGCGGGGGGTTCAAATTACTGTGTGAAGTGAGAGGACTGAGATTAATGCGGTTTAGAATTTGATGACAGTAGAACTGGTTCATTGGCCGTGCCCTGGATTCTTTCATGTGGCAACTAGATGCAAACCATGTTAATATTGATGACAACCCAAGCAAAAAAAAAAAATAAAAACACCAAGGCTGTTGTTGTAGCGTGTTTCAAAGGAAAACAGTGCAGAGACGCCTCTGACTCACGATGCTGGATAATTTTGCTGGGGAAATCTTTATTTTGAAAGAAAGCTCTGTTCGGTTCGGAATCGCTTCCTTGTGGGAGAAGCGCTCTATATTAGCACATATCATGTCGTGTTTGTCTGTCCTTGGTGAGTACTGATTCGGCAGGAAAGACCTTGGAGAAAATGCTGTTATATGGCTAGGTACTTCATGGGCTGGGCGGAAGTCATAAGTACTGTTATTATTGGACATCCTTTGGGGCTGCTTTGTTCTCCAGGTACCCAAGTACAGTACATGCACGTTACAGAGAGTTTCTCGTTTTTCACTTGAGAACTCTTCGCCAATATTGGTGGCAATTTCTTTTTCCTGTGGCAGAAGAAATTGGTTTGTTTTGGGTTTGGGGCATATGGGCCTGACAGGTTGTACTTTTTAGTTATGGCCTCTTGCGCACTACTCTGTAATACATAAAACAAAAACAGGCTGTTCAGTGTGCACTCAGCTATTAGGCCCCGTGGGCACATGTAAGACTAACTATACCCTGGAGGTAAAGAGAGACCTCCAGCTATAAACGAGTTTAATAACATGATAATTCATTCATAATGGTCCACATTCATGTTGTTGTCATTTCATGTGTGACCAGTGCATTCCGGTTCGGTGTGGAGCGATATTTTTCTCGTTATTGTGACTGCACCTTACCGTTTCTTGCCCTATTGACAATAAGGTGACTGAGAAGCGAACCTTTTGTCCTCCATAATGACCGGAATGCGCATAACCCAATGATAGCTGAGTGTCACTTAAATTAATTATTTTCTAATATATTCGAAAACTTGTCATTAGTTGATCATTATATGAGGTTCGTGGCAATTATGTCTCGGGTTATATTATGATCAAACTTGTGAAACATTGATGGTTTAAAGTAGCTATATAGTCCCTGGAGCAAAACTGAAAGAGCGTGAGCCATTTTTCTTGGCACAAGCTTTCCTTTAACAATTAGAAGAAGGCCGCATGAATAAATCCTTAATTACCCATATTGATCATAAAACAGCTTCACAGCATCTCTAACCTGACGAGCATCACCTCTTGTTACACATTTAAACTGGAACTCCAACTCCGTGGAGGGTTGAGAGTACCCGCTGGGTCCTGACGCCTGACTGTTGATTAAGTCTGGTCGTTAAGGCCTCGGGTGGGTAAACTTTGCATCAGGAAGCCCCTCTTAATTAATGACTGTATCTAATTATTCTTCCGGCTCTGGGTAATCACGTTAGCCGAGCTAATTGACGCTTTGACTGCATACCCTTTACTTCAGTGAAGTTCACGTATTGGTTGACAACCCATCCAAGGAGCTATTTGCAGACAGTTTTGAGTTGACTCTGGTGGAGGTTTGGGGTACGTAACATTCATACCTCCACTACTGTCCAAAATGGTTTGTATCCTGGTATTGGTTGGAGGGGGTGTGGGAGGGGTGAGTATTGGCTCAGGGCTTACTTCATCTTCTTTTGTTTGAAAGTTGTGGTTGGAGTCTCCTGGTCTATTGTTAAAATCATCAACTATCACTCGCACTTAGTGTTCCTTTCTGTTTATATTTTCGAGTGCTTAGCAGCCTTATCCCTTCCCCATGGAGATTCCATTGGGCATATGCCCAAAATATTTAGTTAAATGCTTGGATCCGCCAGTCTGTATCTGGCATATAAGGGCGGCCTTGGTTGTATAGTGACACGGCAAGAGTTACATTTGCTAATAGTGTATTCCGTGAGTGGCATATGGGGAGGAGGGGCCATGCACTTCTCAAACCTGGTAAAATCATTTTGAAAAGGTGCTCAACAACGCAGACTTATTTCAGTGACCCACATTAGGCCCATTAAAGTAGCCAGTTGAGGAGGCCCTTCAATGGAGTTTTGGTTGGCCGTCTGAGAGGAATCACTTAATGACGTCCATAATTTGGAATATACCAGCATAAGGTTCACGTGGCGTGCTGATGAATGTAGTTTTATAACTGCCATTAGTATGAAATGGCAGTGGTGCATAGGCCGTGAAGGGTTAGGAAATGATTGGTCCCAATTCGTTCGGTCTGATAAATTATTTCTGATGATCAACAGTATAGACCTCCACCCCAAGCTTGCTCCAGATATGAAATGCCTGTGGAACAGGCGTTTGATGATGTTTTTCGCCTCGTATATAACTTATTGTTCAAGGGGATTACCAACTCTTCCACACTGGCTGACATAGCGAATGGTAAAGGAACGGGCGAAGGAAAACCCCTGTTTGATGCTTATTTCGCTGTCAGTTTGCCTGTCTGTGAAGGTGTGTGCATGTGCGTGGAAAGGTCTCAAGGCTTCCTGAACTGCGCATGAATGACAAACATAGACTGGAACGATATTCCTATGATGCTTACATACCATGTGGTTCAGACTTAGTCTTGTGGCTGTGAACGGGTTCTTGGGAATGTCAACGTTTTGCTTCTGTTTCATCTAAAGCATGATCATGCTGTAAACAAGCAAAACAGCTGATGGGCTGATATCCCATTCAGGTGAACAATAATGATGTGACTTAACAGTTTGAACAGGTTTCTGGTGTCTGACCAAATATCCTGATCGCACAGGCAGGGCTTCATGCACCTAACATAACGTAATTAGCAATGAGAACTGGGGTATTTCATGCAAAACGGCTAGCATAGGAAACAAAGCAGATTGAAGCAGAATTGATGCATTTAATGTGCGTTGCATGTATTGGTTTGTTAAATGATGCGCTCTATCAGCTGAAATGCACGGATTGATCCCTTATCCGATAACCGTTGACAAAACCATCATCGCTAAAAGGATTCTGCCTCAGGGTGAAACCAGGTGGCACAGTGCGGAGTTATCTATTATTGTGCAGTGCTAGGTTCATATTACACTGATGGCTGCTTATAGTTGAAGAGAAAGTCGAGTGCACGTGCGCATTTCTCCTAAACACTGACATTCACAGTATAATGGCATCTATTTCAATTATTCAACAGTACCCCTTATTGACCGAATCTCGAGCCAAGATGTTCTCAAACAATCTAGACCTCAGGTTGGCAACAGAAGAAGACAATAGGGTGGCCAACCCGGACTTTGTGTTAATGCCAGTAGATCACTGCACTTGGGAAGGGTAGGCAGGTTCAATATGGATACGGAAAGTATTCATAGTTCGACAGATTTACAGCAGTTCAGTTTTGTTGAATATGCACTCGCCATTCGGATACGCACCCACCATGTCCTAGCAGGGGTGAGTCATTGGTCAAGGTGTGGGTCATACAATTCTTATACATTCATTAGAAAAAACAGACCCTCAGTTACTAGAAGGCTTTTCCTCTCATTTCCTAAACAGAGAAAAATAAGCGCTGCAGTGCAGGAGCAGCCTTGCGACTCCCAGCTCAGTCACTGAAGTGACCCACTCCTAGGCAAGCTTCCTCCCATTTCTAAAACAGAGAAAAATTATGCGCTCAGAGTTCAGACTTGCGATCACATTTAGGAAAAGGGATCACAATGTGAGTAACTTTATATAAGGACAATGACCCACATTTGACATTTGACTCGACCATGTCCACAGTATCGGTGGGGTGCATCGGGGAATTGACAAGTGCCCTATACAACTGCCAAGCAGTTCCCCCCATCCTTGGGGCGGGTCTCAATACTTTGATTCGTCTCATCGCCGACCAAAATCGCACGCTTTCTTCATTGTATGATTCATATATTCGACTATACATTCCATGGGCTTCAATGTCTCGCCTGAAGCCCCTCATGGCCCTGCACCATTCTCTTCGCCCTCCTCCCTCCCCCCCCCCCCACCCCCCCCCCCATCCGGCCCTCCCCAATTCAATTGTATCAGAATATTGTAAACAGTGCTTTCCTGTGTTTCTTTTCGTATTGCTGTGATGTTTCTTTACCAGGGTCTCAATGGCCTGTATTGTATCATCCCTGTAATGCCCCTTCTGTACCTTTGTGTCATCCTCCACATTTATGGCGGCTCTGTGATTTATTCCCTTCAAAGAGTGGGATTTAATAAATCCCCCGGATCAGAGTTTTATTGATGAGAAATTATTATAGGAAGCTGAATAAATCGCATTGTAAGATTGTAACATATAGTGGAATTGCAGGTCTGTGGAGACGGAGAAGATGTAGGCTATAAAGGTGGAAGGGGTTTTGTTAGAGTAAGAATAATCTTCTCAGCCTGTTCTGCATAATAACAAGTATTAATCTCCAGGGGAGATTAGCCATGAGATTGCCTAAAAAACAAGGGGAAGCCTTGTCGGAACTAAATCTGTAATCATTGGTTGTTGTGAGAGCACGGGGGCCAATGGAAGGGTATCAAAAATGCACAAATTCAATTTACAGCATGGCAATACATTTGCTTGGTGTAACAATTTGAACTGAGGCAGGCTAGACAGTTGCAAGGTTGCATCTATGTGTGGTGACCCCCGCCCCTCAATGAGGTTAATGTACACCAAAGAGGCAACCCTACCTCTTCATTGAGGTTGATTGTACTACCAAAGAAAGGCCACCCTCGCCTCTTCCGAGGTTACTTCACTGCAGAGCTGGATACCAAATATTTGGTGTAATTTCTTGGGGATGAAGAATTTCAGCTGATATCAAATAAACACTGTACCACAATTTCCAACTTCGGGGAACCAATTAGATTTCTGGGGGACTTTTCCCCAGTGCTGTTGGACAAGACATGTCTCCTAAACTGCACCACGCTACCCAAATGTGAAAGTGAGTGAGGATTTCAAAATAGTGTGATGACTTGTGCCGTATATGGCACTGTATGTGGCAGCGTTATTGGAAAAGTTCTATGTTGTGGCCTTTACTGAGAGATGTGTCAGTGCAACAAGCGAGTCCACACAGGTGAGGTCCATTCTCTGTAGTACAGGCATGACGAGTCGACTGCGCTTTGATCAGTTTGCATACCAATTTGTCGGGACCCAAATCATTGGCAAATAAATGCATTATGGGCCCTAAGACTCATACTGTTGTAATATTTTACAAAGAACCTGTGAAACGTCTTCTGAAATGTAAAAAAGGTGTTTTCTCATGTAAAAAATGTATGTAATAGTCACATGGGTCATGGGGGGGGGGGGGCATTCTGACTCTCAAATCCTTCAGTGCATATGCCACTGGCACCAGAATATTATTCTATGTATTCTCCCAGCAAAATTCCATGAATGAGAGATTTTATTTTCCTACATTGCAGTTTATTAATAGTGATCAGGATCGCATGGCTTTCATATTGCTGTTAAATCAGGCCATTAAACGTCATGACTCACACTTTTTAACATACTCCAGCACTCCACTGGAAGTTATGCCCCACTGTCAAAAAGTGCCATGGCATATTCGTCAATCCTTGTCAATTAAACTGTTGTTGAAGATGTGGGCAATAAACTGGTAATCATAGGCAGGAGCCGTAATTTCTCCTGCGGACAATTGAAATGATGTGTTTAATAAGAATTAGAGAGGCAAGTGGACATAGGTCCCTGATGATCACTGTCCAGTGGCCTCTACTGCCGTTTTATATATTATGCAATTTTAGCATCTCGGTTAGGTACGATTTGCTCAATAAAAGGTCGAGTCCTGGAATATTGCCCAGAGGGTGATGCCCATACATGAATCGTCTAGCTATTCTCAAGGATGAGGATGGTTGTCTTCCACCGCTTCGTTCACTGTTACCTTACAGCTGAGGTCCTCCCATATTAGTATATGGAGTCATAGCTAGTAATCTAGATCATTGCTTGAACAACAGAGGGGGTATGTTAAACCCCACGGGCTCAGCCACTTCTGAAAGTTGGGGGGTCAAGAGCAAGTTGGGGGGGTCCGAAGCAGTGATGGGAACATTTGTGTGTGCTGGAAAAATCAATTATGTATGGAGGAGGCCTTCCCAAAAGTTGGGGGGGTCATTACCCCCCGGACCCCCCTAGTGGCTCGCACTCGTAAACCCCATACTCAAGTTTAGAGATTCTAGCATGTTGCCTTGTTGAGTTATCCCAAAAGCTCTGTGATTCTAATCTTTCTGGGGCCTAGAATCCACTTGAAGTATTTGTGTTTTTCTTGCTCAAAAAGATTAAATCTAATTTTCTAATACTGAACTGACCCCGTGATTTTTTTCCAAAAAAAAAAACCATCTTGGTATGCTGTCTATTGTTCTCTTAAGTCACACTCAGAACTGGAAGAGGGGGGGGGCAAAACCCGAGGGAGCAGGATACCCCTTGTAGTTCTGTCACTGGTCCTCCCCCCCCCCAATTAATTGCTAAGCATTTCATTACTTTCAGATTTCAGGGCTGTTTTTCAACTACACCACTCTTATTTCAATTTCAAATTGTCCAGATACCTTGCAAATACGATCACGCTTTATTTAAATTGATTTCGACCGAGTCCCACGACAAGATGAGTAATCCTGCGCTAGCTGGCGGAGCGATCACGCCGTCGTGGCGTTAATAACAGTTAATTTTGGCCCGATTTACCATCCAGACTTTAGGTTAATAGTTTTCTTGATGCAAGCGTATGTTATCTGTGGAATTTAAATCACGATTAATGTCATCGCCCTTGGTTCATTGATTGAACATTCTTGTTAGTCATCAACTACAATATGAATATAGAATAATGCCCAATGATGAGATATGGTAGAAAGATCTTGTCACATCAGAAAATATAGGATTTGAAATGTTACAATGTGTGATGAAACTCTTGGAGACAATATGGTGATATGATCATAAATAATGTGGAATGATGACATACGGTAGGAACCGCTTGACACATTTGAATATAAAGCATTTGAATGTTACAATGAACTTTGGAGATAGCGTCAGCAGTTGGACATTTGACAAATCTGGTGTTATGAACATAAATAATGTGGAATGATGGGGAGCTCATGGCGGGGGACATCTTGTCACAAATATAGGCTTTGGGAGTTGTTTCAATTTCTTTGAACTCCTACGAGTGTGGGATCAGCATCAGATGCAGTGTGGTGATTATATTTGGTCCCTAAACATTGAATGGGTGCGGGAGGGGGGACTTGGGGGAATTACGCTTTCCTGAAGAGTCACTTTTTTTTTGTTTTTAAGAAAAAAAGCATTGCAGGATATCCCCACCCCCCTTTCTCCCTCATGCTCCCAGCTGATGATGTGTGTTCGGTGGTAGAATCGTAGAGTATTTGGAACTACCATCAACGCGTATGTATCCCCACAGAAATTATCTTCGTGGACCCAAAATTAGAGAAAGCAAATTACAACCCTGTCCATTGACCGCTCCGTGACTTTGATGACAATGTCAAAGACCCACTGTAGTCCCCCACATCCTCCAATTTTTGTCTAAATATGACAAAGTTAGAAAAGTTGCATAAAATAAGCAAATGTGAACTCCTGTGACCCTGAAATGACCTTCATGCATAAAATAAGCAAATGTGAACTCCTGTGACCCTGAAATGACCTCATGTTTGTTTATACGTAAGAACAGTCCACGTCCACTGAATTTCATTCGAATCTGAGGAAATAGAAAGATCAAAAGGAAAAAACCCCACAATGTGACCTCCGGTGACCTTGAAATCACTGTCATGTCAGGTCCGGAACAACTTTTCCCTAACCCCTAAGTTTTGTGTAATTTGGGCTATCTGTATGTTCTAACTCTAGGAAAAGGTTGTTTCAGCAGTGAGACATCTGGCAACTTCAGGTGCCATGATCATAAATTATGTGAAGGGCCATGGCATATGTTAGAAACATCTTGTCACATTAAAAGAGATAAGAATTGAATGTTAGAATGGGTGATGACCTCTCGATGACCCCCCTCAGCAGGTGTGCAACATGACTCTCTGCAAGAAATGTCTTCCTACCTGGATTGGTTCAACTTGAGGAATTTGTGGAATCAAAACATGGGTTTTGTACGCAAACATTCAAGAGGACTGTGATGTTCGAATGTTGACTTGGTAGTAATACTGTTCACTGGTAATGTTGGAGTGATTTCAGTTGAAAGTCATTCTGTTCCTTCCCCGTAATTACGACAGTATACAATTTTTTGACACATATCGAGTATTGAAAGAGGGGGTGGAAGCCCAGTAGAAGTTGATTGCTACGAGTTCAACCCCTGGGGATCCAACGCCCGCAACTCACTCATATGAGACTCCAGATCCAGGATGGAATCCACTGTGTTTGGTCTTCGGGGGTTGGAATCTGTCCTTGAGTATGCTATAGGCACAAGCATTTTGAACACTGGGGCATTATTAAAATCCTTTGCCAGGCATGAAATTATCTGTACCCCCTCTGTAGGACTGTGCCTAGTAACATGCATGTATGTATCATAAACTTTGCCTAAACTCATGTTTGTTTAGATTTCATAATGTTACCATCGCCACTTGAGGTCATCACAGAGGTTACGGCCAATGTACTTTCGGTGATAATGATGTTAATACCTACAGACTGTACTGTAACATTCACATAAAGTGCACCGTTTTATGCCTTTTCCTGGCGTCATGGTTTGGCGATGACACGTCATTAGTGGTTTCTAGCGCTTCTCTGTTATCTCAACTAAAGCTAAAACGAAGATGAGAAGGCACTCATTCTGGAAATAGTATTATCCGTGGTTAGGACAAACCAAGTGGAATCTGGTCTCATTAGGAGGATGCTCTGCTGTGCTAGTTTGTGAAACTAGTGTATTGTGCATCTGTCAAATGTTTGACACACTATCCATACTCAGGCACGGTTGTCGTTATATGTGGGTGACAGTGGGTAATTCTTGTACATTGACCCACCCTCCGTCACTTGAACCATCTAATTGGCTAGGCTTCTCCATCATTTTCTACATAAGTAAAATGACACACCCGCGAGTCAGCTTTGTGACTGACCATTCCGGAAAAGTGAAGCACATGTGAGTCACTTTGAATTTTACAATGACCCACACTTGACTGACCATGCCCTGGTTATCATGGTGCATCCTACAGTTGAAATCTGCATCAGCGTCAAATCCCAATAAGGAAAACGAACAAAACAAGAAAATGAATAGCTTTTTTCGAACAGCATCATGGAGGCATACTGACTGCAACTCTGTTGATGTGTTGAGGCCGGGATGTTTTTTTCAGCGGGGGGTTATTGGAGGAGGGGTTCACCCGCCTCCTCGGAGGCGGGTGTATCATTATTACCATCTTCTTCCTCTCCAGTGTATGTATGCCACTGCTTTTGCTCTAAATTAGTTTAGCAAGCAGACAGATTTATTTTTCTTTCTGAAACTTTGTTTTTTTTCAAACCAATATGTTCGATTTGCAAAATAGGGTTTTGTAAAACAAAAATGTCTGTTTCAGGAAACTGTGCTTTGTGCGATAAATGCAGAACAAATGTTCCAGACGGCCTTGTGCCTTGACTGTTTTGTGTCATGTGAAATTATCTATAGGCTTTTGCCAATGGCAGTTTGGGATGACACATGGCTATGAATATGGCAACACCCATCCTGAACCAGTCGTTTCTGAAACAGCAGAATCGGTTAATTTTGCTCAGCTGCTTTCCCGATTGCACGTTTTCTGACGTTCATGTGACAGACTCAGCTCAAAAAAGCTTGCCAGACTTGAAATATGGCACGAATAACTTGGAAATAAGAAGGCCAAAGGATAGAAAAAAAAAACCTTCCAACAAGTTGTCCTAGGCTCACCCTGGGGATTTTCAAGGGTACTTTCCAATAGGGCTTTGACATTGTAATGTCCTCATGTTACAGGATAGGTGTTATCTGTTACGGAGTTCTGCTTTCCACGGCCAATTGGCGTTGATGGATTATCGAGTGGGACATATGTTATTGTTTCGAATGTGCCACTGGATAATTGCAAACTATGCATTTTACATCCCCTAATTGTTGACAAATTCACACATCTGTATTAAGTGCTGGTACCTACCAGATGGTCGGCTCACTCACGGAACGTATGTCTGCTTTTTATTTGCGTGACTATATATTATGCTTAAGCATCACAGTAGTTGATAGTGGTTAAAGGCACATGGCTCATCTTCACATTAAAAAAGTCTAACTATCTATCTGTCTACCAGTCTGTAACTTATGGCCTCTTAGGCCACAAAATGTTCATGCTGTGATGAATCTCGACCAGACTTAGTCACAATGTTTATTGACTGCTGGTGGGTCATCATTGACCAAAATGAAGGGAGTAGCCTAACACAGTATAGTTCATGAAATTTTGGAAGCCCATACTGCAAATTATATTTTGGCCCCAAAAATCACCATAAAATAACCGCTCCCCTCTTTGAAAATGTGAGGTCACCCAAGGTGTTTATCACAGATTATATGGTACCTTAGGAAACCTGAGATAGGATCTACACACTAGTTGGAGAATACTGCCCTAATTCAAGTTACCCCCCCCCATCACGCTACCCACCCCTCCTTCACAGCTCATTATACAGAATGATTCAAGCTTGATATCACATCTTGGAAGTTTAGTAGGGTCACTGACTGTGACTTCTAGATGTTGCTGGGATTTCCTTGACAGTTTTATTCCCATCTTTATTATGGATTTCAGATTATCATTGTGATGCCTATCTGCCCGTTAGATGACGATCGCAATCCCTAAATTGTATAGCTTCCTGTATGGGTCGGTGGAGGACCGATCAGCCTAATGGACCATATGCGATCGGTTTCCTCCCAAACGCAACGTTTTTGAAATCAAATGCAAAATGTGTATTCATAGCCTCGTTTGGACCCTAGATTGCGACACCCCGGGGTTGTCCAATTTGTGTTTGTTTCTCATTTTTACTGACATGGTCTGATTATTGAACAGCTCTCAGTAATTGCTGTGTTTCCATCACAGGCTCTTGCATGCAGGATCAAACCTGACCTAGTTTTTTCAGCTGCGGGTAAGCAGCTCCACAAGTCATCATGTCTCTCTGTCTGTTCGTTCATTCGTTGGTTCGTCTGTTCTGTTCATCATGTTCACTCATCACTGTCTGAACTGTACATGCGATCGGGTTGAAGCTTGGTGGGTGATGAAGCATGCCACTGTCTAGGTGGAGTTACATTTTTGTTTACATAGTCTGATTAATAGTCTATTAATAACAATAATTATTAGTCTGATTAGATTTTAATTAAATCCAGTTAATTACCTCCATTACTGTTCCCACAGCCATTCCTATCTAGCTCTCTGTCTGTGAGAGAGTTTGTTAACATTACCTCTTTCTCTGCAGAGCAGGCAGCAGCTAGAGGGGGACTCAGTTATAAGTTATCTGTCAGCAAGTGGATTGAATAGAGGCAATGGGGTCCTTATACAGGCAGTTTCCTGTGGAAGATCTGTCATCACCTTCTCATATGTAGGTGCTGGCTGGACTTTAGCCCTGTTTGAAACAAATGGGGTTTGGATCCGTTGAAAAGAGTTTTCCATTCCCTACATTACTACCTCTGTTGAAACCGTTCCTGCATTCAATTGTCCTTTAACTTTCTGACATTGTGCCAAGAAGGGTGGGACAACCCCCTCCCATGTCCGTCAATGGGGTCATGGTGCCAAAATGGTACCCATGCAGCCTCGCTGATGACATTTCATGTTGATAATGACTTAGCAAGGGCTGTTCATCTTATCATTAATACCAGATAATGAGTGACTGTATCCTGTCTGGGTGCTGGGATTAGCACTTCCTTTGTGGGTGCCTCGCCCAGACACAGACAGACAAATGAAGACAATTGTTGTATTGTGTGTCATGTCAAGGAGGGGCCGGCCTTGTTGAGAGGTGTGATCCGATCTGTGGTCTTGGGATACATTGGGGTGGATTCGTGGCTTTCTGACGGACCAGTGGGAATGATTTGATGGCCTATGAAAGCTGTAGAGAACGAAATGTTATATATAGGGGCTGACAGAAGCTGTGAAAAGTTGAGAGAGACAACTGATGAGTGGTAGTGTTGTAAAACAATGTGGCTTGGTCCATGGAGCTGTTTAACTAACGGCACTCATTAGTATAGTTATTGCCCACATAGGTTTTAGCTTATGAGAGATTGTGGGTGAGTGAGTGGAGGGTGGAAGAAATGGATTGGGTTGGGGGCAGTGGAATTTGCCCGGCATTGGCCTCGAACTCGGTCCTCGATGCAGACTGATCACCATTCTCTCCAAGGATAGAAATATTATGATTTGAGTGCTGTAATTTTGACTGACGTTCTTCTTGTAGATGAGGTTCGGATATGGCGTCATTTTCAATTTCATTGATGCTTAGTTTCTTGAATATTCCAAAGGCTGAATGGAGCTTTAAATAAGCAACAACCCGCCATCATGCTAGAACCCGCCTGGTCAGTTTGACCCAGAGTTGGGTCAGAAGGGGACCAGACCAATTTTTTTGGTTGAATTTCTACTCAATTGAGCCAAATCTAACACTTTGGTTATCTCTTACCCCAAAATGGTTTGCAACCACCTTCCTCCTCCTGACCCCAATTTTGGGTCAATTTGACCCTGGTGTTCCCAGAGAGGGAAGGGTACACTTCCTTTCTCATGTCTACTCCTCATAGGAGACGTTCCACCCCTTCCCCCTATTTTGAATGTCTGGTTATGCCTCTGCATATGATGGGTAGCAAGTCAGATACTCGTCAGTTTAATCTGGCTTATCAACTACGAGAAGTTTTAATACCATAATGAGCGTGCGTAGGGGCCAGTATGTTTTGTCAAAACACTGACATTTACAGACGTCCCGTGGCAAGGAATGCACGCGGGGAACGACACACGCACGCAATTATAATCCTAATTAATTAGAACAACATTTGAAATGTTCAATTTGACATAGAATGTCATAACATACCTCGCTGGAACATAACGTTGCATAATGAGAATGCCGTTAGGAAAATAAATAAGGGTTGCCAATAAGATTCTAGCTAGACTCTGGATCCCAGAGACTTGTTGCAGTCCGAGTTAATTTCATCCGTGAAGCATGCTGGCATGAAGATGGAATTACTAGAGGAAAGTTTTTATTAAACTGGATCGGAAAAGGGGTGCTGTGTTTATAAGAAATTGAGAGGTTACCGTGATTAGGAGTTGCCATTCCAAACAGATCAGGCCAAGGCCACTCTTACGTTAGAATTTTCATTGTAGCTAGTGGGAGCTTCTAGTTTCATTGAGCCAATAAGTGTTCCATGGTGTGGTAGGTGGAGAATGGAGTCTCAAACTTTCGGGAGGTTCGATAAATTTTCATATGGGACTAGATCCACAGGCGGAAAACCCAACTCAAGGTAATAATCATATTGCGGGGGGTTTTGTCGTGTGTATAAAGCTTTCCACTCTTCAAAATATAACCTAAAACCTCTGTTATAAATAGTTGATTTCGGCGGTATCCGTGATGGTTGGCTGTATCACTCCAGGATATGCAATGGGTTTGGCATCAATGGCATTAATGATTCATTAGGACCATGAAATAACTTGGTAAATTCCATCTGAAGAGTTGTAATCCATACGTCCTCACTGCTGGCCTATTCCAGATTTTGTCAGATTTTTTTTTATCATTCTCAGATTCATAGATGAGTTGCCATGTGTTATTGACGAATTTATTTCATATCAATACAACATCCTAAGTGGCATCCCCTCATCCACAGAGCAGGGCATCTTGCTACTGTATTTTTATGACCTGTACAAATGAGATGTACCTCTCTTATCTGAAGATCAGGATCGAAAACTCGGCCTGCTAACAAATCACGCTCTCCATTGAACTGTATGATACACAATTATGTCAGCCCTCTCAGCGGCTAATTACTGGCAGACTGCCCTCATTATGGTCGCCATAGAATCTCCGAAAATAAGCAATCTGGTTTTATTTATAAGTACCCAGTGTACGGTGTGCCCGAGAATCAAAGTACTAGGGCCTTTTATAGGCATTATAATGCTGCATGATTTATCACCCAGGGAGGGGCTCTACAAACACCATAATTTTTTTTTTAATATTTTAAAATTGAAGAAGAAAATTGGGGGTGGTACAATTGCACGAAATGTAGAGTATTGATAGCACTTTGCCATGACCCTGATTGAATTGAACTCCCCAGAATTTCATCATTGCCTCCTCACCCCCGCCATCATTGAAAATCATACATGACCTAAACTGGTTGGGTGCATATCAGCCAGATGCCATTCCGTAAAAGCCCCTTACAAGTGCCCCCGCCTCCCTTCTAACCTAAATAAGGATTGCATGTGCGTGCTCAGTTTCCTACATGTTTGATCGATTCATATTTGTGGACGCCAAGATGTGTGCTCGGTCGGTCACGTCGTCATGCCGCCTACGGATAATCTTCTATAGACTGAACCTTGCCACGTGTCAGAAACCTTGGAAGCACCCCATTCCTACGTTTTGAGATGCGAGCTGCGTCGGGCCTTGAATCTCGGTACAGACCCTGGATGAAAATTGAATCTACGGTGATTGGTTTGTTTGTCCGGTAATTATAAATTAGATCTGGTTCGACGCATTTGATGTCACACAGAGTCATAGTTGCGGAGAACAGGTCTCTTCGATCGTTCCGTTGAATCCAATGTTGGAAGGCTCTTTTGTTGACCAGAGAGCATAAAAAATAGTAGTCAATCGGAGTTCAATTCATTTTCAGTTTATTCTCATCTTCCACTCCCAAGTGAGAAAAAAAAGGTTGTCATGAAGGCAACATGTACATCCTAACAATATTTCAGCAAACGTCGTGGACAGCATGTTTATGAGTAAACGGGGAGAAATGCGGGGGCTCGGTGGTGAAATATAGGGGGCTGTAAGAGTTCATTCTGTATGACAAGGTGATGTAGGGGAAAACATTTGCTGCCTCTGTGCACTGTCTGACATGTCCATGCATGGTGGTGTAGCGGATCCACCATCACCAAGGTTTGTGTCTTTAGGTGTTGTTTGAAATATCGAACTCAGTACCATCAATGGATTGTAATTGATCCACACTATCACAAATAGGTAACCATGGATTTACTAGAAGTCAACATCCAGGACTCACAAGTTGCGCAGGCTCTGGTGAAGAGCGAAAACGCACGCACGGAATTTACAGGCCCAGTCCTCAACGCCTGCCCAGGGGTTGGTATTTCATTCCCTGTCATAGTAGCCCCTGATGAATACTGCGGATATATTACATATTCTCCACATCCCCTTTCTCTTCCCAGTCCACAGTGGGTCAATATGCATGAATGTAAGGGCATGGTTCGTTTAAGACAGCAAGGCATCTAAGTTACCACATCGAGAGGACTGTCTGTGACACATCACCCTATCTGGAGTGTGAAAGCAAACTGTGTGCGGTCTCCCGAATCACTTGAAAGGAAATTTGCAAGGCGTCACAACGTCAGTTTAAATAGTTACCACACAATCTAACACTGCCAGAGTGGCTCTCCTCGGAGGACAGCTGACTATTTCCTCATTTATTCAAGAAATGGAGCGAGAGAGAGGAGGGGAGTGTCATTCCTGGCGTGAAATGCCTCCAGCCATTTTATTGTTCTGACCCAGTTCAAACAGGCCCTGATGGTATTTTCAATAAGGGCAATTTCATGTGCAGTTCACCTGCATCTAAAGGGGCAATGTCTCTCGACAAACCCAGGCAGAATTGGTTCATGCCGTTTACTCGACGTCATAAAAAAAGTATCACGGTATTTCACGATCATTTTTGCATTGACCCCCTCAATTTTTGTGACAGTTATACTGTATCAATATTCATTGCTCCGGGGCAAATTTTCATTGTGGCATCAAGCAAGCTGTTTTTTTTTTTTTTTGGACCATTTGAAACCAGAGTTTATGGCCTCTTTAGATCTTTCACAGTGGAAGAGATATTATTTCTCAGCACTGTCTCATTAGGTCATGAGCATATGGGCTTGACCGTAATAATGAAGATTGTCATATGCTGTGTTGCCAGATGATATTACCATCTAATGTTTTCATTTAATGCCATGCAGCGATTATTGGCGTATTGTTTGTCACTCTGATGAATGACAAAGTCAATGATTGGCTGAATTTGGTTTCTATGCGAATGGGATTAAACCATGCTGCAGTCCTGGAGGAAAAAAAAGTCGTGAAATTCAATATTTTAGAGCTATTCCAATTCCTATTCAGGGAATTGTGTGAAATATGTACAGTACCATGAATCTTCTCTTCAGAAGTGCAGTTACTCCATTCCAATCAGAATATATCAGACTCAATTGTCACTTGTAATTTTAGTTTCCTGTTATAATTGAGAAAGTAATAGAAGACCCCACAAGAGAAGGGTCATGGGAAACATTTATTTGGTCTTGGAAACATTTATTTGGTCTTGGAAACATTTATTTGGTCTTGGAAACATCATGGAAAGCTCAAATAAATTCCACAGTCCCCAGAAATTGCAGAAATAATTAGTATTAAATAAATGATAGGACAAATAAAACAAAATTTTTGAGACCGCCCAGTACCAAATCAACAAAAATGTTCTATAAGGGCATTTTATAGAGGAGATGCAGAAAGATGAAATGGATTGGGGATTTCTAAATTTCAAAGGAGATCAAGTCGAAAAAAAATGGCTGGCTTGAAAATTATCGAGCCTATGTATGTACTATGTTTCCAATGCTCCATGTTTTGATTTCTCATGATCAACTGCATGACAAGGGAGTGTGTGCCGTGCCTACCCCCCCCCCCCCTCCCCCCTCCTCGTTCTCCCTTGAAATCTGCCCCTGACTCTTGATCAACGGCCAACCGTAGAAATATTCACAGTGTGTGTATTCCTGAACCAACTCGCCGCGCCACCCCCCCCACCCACCCACCACACCCCCCCAACCCTCGTTGTGTTCTGCTCATAAATGCAGCTTTCTCTGCTAACACCCTTGTCAACTGCAGGATACACTCTTGATACCCTAAACATGGTCAGTCAAACGTGAGTCAATGCCAAATTCAGAGAGACTAGCACGTTCGTCACTTCCCCTGGATGGTGAGTCACAACACTGACTCTGGCGTGCGTCATCTTGCTCTATGTAGGAAACAATAAAAGTTGGCCTACCCATTTTGTTATGGAATTGTAAGTCATCCAAGTGACGACGGATGTATGAAGTACAGGAATTGGTATCGAACCACCTCAGACCATGACTCACTGATGTCCTCGGGGTAGGGGTGGTCATACCATTGACTAGAGCATATTAGGCAATTGCTGTCATCTTAGGTACTTGCTCCAAATGCTAATAGTTCAGAGGATGTGCATGAACCATTAGAGGGCAGCCATTCAGAACTGGACATCATAGCCAAAAAGGGGGGGTTAAAGGGGTGGCACAGAAATTAAAAGTGAGTGGCTGCGCTCTTATACAATCGGGCTTTGGGGTAGTCAAGTGCAACCAACCGAGGCTTACAGCAGCATGGTAGGATATGTATCATTATGATGTAACAGTCAAGATCGATATTGGCCCCCAAAAGTAGCATGACTGCAAATTGCCAAGTTGTCTCTCTAAGACTAAACTTTTCACTCCTTCGAAAGATTGAAGTAGAAAAATTCAGTGTATAATTCATTCTGACCAATCGAACACCAGCGCCCCGCCAAAGTTGGCTAGAGAAAACTGTATCATGTAAATGAAGCTTTAGGGTAGTCGAAAATAGGACGAATTGTGGTGTTAAGAGATAATCATAAGCTGTAGGTATTGCACTTACGATGCACGGCTTGTTACTACTGGAAACTACTGGAAAACTGAACCACACAACTGTGTGGCTTGTCGCCTTCCCTGCAGGCTGTGGAGAAGGAGAATATGTGCGCTGAGCATTCCCTTCTGGGAGTTCGGAGGTCAACTTGGAGTCCCATCATGTGAAGGAGACATCCACTTGTTTTTTTTCTAAACTGGAATTCCGAAGAGACCTTACAGTCACTTGTGGCATGTGTGTGTGTATGTGTGTGTGTGTATGTGTGTGTGTGTGTGCATGCTCCGCCGTGTAATGTGTATGTCACACTTCCTGTTAGCTGGATTCTTCAAAACCGTTAAAAACAATTTTGCTTGAATTTCGTAGGGTTATCGCCTATTTTATTATGTATTTGATTGTTTGAGCGTTGTGAGAACAAAATTACTTGCAAACTTAAGAGCTATAGGATATTAGGTGGATGAACTGATGGGATCTGCATGGAATATGTTAATTGAGCAGTCTATTTTGCATAGTTTATGTGAAAATTCCAGGTTTCTTAGAATTTCACGATACTTGGGGATATGGTTTACCTTCATGCTGAGAAATTTAAGCTTAAATTCGGTCACCCAAGTCATTCAACATGTTTGAATTGCATGGTTCATGCAAATTTTGGAAGTCGAAAATGTGGTGGGTCATTGGAGGCCATTTGTGTCCAATTTGCCTAATGCCTGCAAATTTGGTAAATTTGTTTAAATTTAGTGAAACTGTGAATACGATCCTACCTCTGATCCTGTGATATTTAGAGTTGGAGGAGGGGTCACTGAAGATCAAATAATGTGTTTAATTTGCATAATTTATGCAAATTCCCCCCCCCCCCCCCATCACATTCCAGAACTTGTTAGACACATGGTTATTTGTAAGAGTGGTGCGCTACCTCTATGCTGTTTCAAGATTCTGCTGAACAAGCAAACTGCTCATTCGACCATTGGAATCAGGATTGTTGAAATCAACTGAATACCTGAACTCTAAAAAAACACCACTAATCGTGAGTGACTTGCAGTTTGGGAACTCACTTGTTTCCAGAGTAACATAGATTTCTTCACATTGGTCATGTCATGTCCCCAAAAATTTCCACAGTTGCGACTCATGTTCATAATAATCAGTTTCCTCATGAAGAATTTCCCATGATTTACTAATTTTGCTGGCAATATTTCACTTGTAGCTGGGTGGGCTACGAACATGCAGCCTAATATATTGTCACATAACATAACCCATAATTATATTGTGAGAATGTCAATAGAAGACCTCCGTGTTGAGGAGCCCTGTCGCAAGGCTACATTTCAGGAAGTTATTAGAAGACGCTAACCACTCATCGCATCCTGACGTTAACTATTTATAACAACCACTGGTGCCACGATCCTTACGAACGTTCTTACGAGAACACTCGCTCCATTATCGTGAACATATCTGGTTGAGTTATTGCGTTCAACAGCTCCCCCAGATGAGAAAGAGCGGAGATGGAATGGATTCTAATTTTGTAGGTACTCTCCATGGCTGATTCATAGTTTGGAAGACTGTTCTAAACAAAGTATCAAAATATGAAGACGCTGGCAGATGGTGGTGCTGTCAATGTTTTGCCAGATAGCGTAAAAGCGGAACCCTGGATCTCTGGGCATTCTGTCTGATGAGCATACATGGATGGGAGAGGGGGGTATTTGCCATTTTGAATCCTCTATCATTGTCTTTGGTATATCTGTTCTATCTCAAAAGTGGCAGTATAATTCCTCCCCTTTCCCTCCCCTTCTCCAAGTTTTGCATTTTCCCCGCATCTTCACACATGCTGAATTAACACATATAACCTACCTTGGGTAGAAGTTACCCTGTCTACCACGTGACAGCAACTGCTTGCATTCCTCTGATGACTCCAGGGAGCTGTTCGTTAGATAATTATGAGATGGATGGGTGGACTCGTAGAGTGATGGTTCCATATATCCCTGGTCTCGCATTGATCCGAATACTAAAAAAGAAAAACCCCAACAACTTCCTCCCATTCGGCTATAACTCCTTTAGCGACCCTGCGTCACACACGCGTTGTCTCGGAAGCGTCTCCGTGTTCGAATTAATCTGTTTCCAGAGCCTAGAACTCATTAATGTTACGTCTACCACAGAAGAACATGACGTCAGCTCGGTCTACGAGAGCGGGGTCATTCGAGGTCGGCTGGTGTCATAAACCCCTGCCATTTCCTCTTCCCGCCGAGTCCCTTGTCAGTTCCTAACCGCAGCATGGTTACTTTGCGGTCGGCTTCCTTTATGGTGCTCAACTCTTGTTCTATTTGTGACTTTGTTTTTATTTTAATAGTAGAATTTTCCAGGAACTTTGGGGTTATGGAATGTCAAGTTTTGGCTTTCAGACCAGTGCATTAAACCGGGCACCATGTGTGTGGAGTTGTTTTTGTTAGACCTACAATCTTCGATATATGTTCTCTCATCTTGTTTCATTTGATTCAGTAAAAGTTGAGGAAAATTGGATGACTAAAAAAAGTGGAGTTTACCATGCATTGTTAACCTTTCATTCTTCGGATCTGTAGTGTACACAAATTACTGAAGAGGATTTGAGTGGATGATTCGCGGGCTGTTGAAAATAGTTTAGTGTTATAATTGACTGAATCAGTTTAGCGTTCGTTAATTTGGTAAGTTTTTTCCTCACAAATCTTGGTAGTTGTATTATCGTTTATGTATGTATGGTGTGAGTGCCATCACAACCTCTGTGCAGCAGGGATCTTGGAAATGCAGTGTTCAATTTAAGCCACTTAAAATTGTTTGGAGGTGATTCTGTTGGCCACTGGTTATCAGTAGATCTGTACTGAAATGTTACATATCAGTTGCTGCTGTTTAGGTCAGTGTTTTAGAATGTTCATTCCATGTTTTCACCTTACAGTTCAGACAAGGTCCATTGGTGTGCCGCGTGAACGAAACCCCCTCGTTTTGTTTGAAGCCTCCACGCCCAATTGTTGACGTATCCCAAACCTGCCACATTTGTCGCCTGATAATTTCAAGAAACTGATATTTACAGTTTGTGTTCACTGAGGACAAATTTTTGTGAGACTGGTAAGTTGTCCCTTTCTTTACAGTGCCTTCCTTAAACTTCTCTTGCTAACTACTATTAACATCACTAATCAATTCCCAACAAGAGCAGTTCCCGGATTATGAGAACATCAGCCTCACTTCTATGGATAGGTTGGAAGCAGGAGCAGGATTTGAGTTGCAAAAAAAAATGGGAAGGGGGGGGGGGTAAATGTCTAAATGAGGTCATGGCCAAAAAGAGATCACAAATCGTGTATAAGCTAGTTCATGGTTATAAGTGTGCATGCTAACCACTGAACAGTTCGGGGAAATAGACAAGATTCCCCCAATAGCAATTTGTCACGGCTTATCTTTAAAATGTCACCACTATTTGAAAGCGAAACCAATTCATCCCATATGTTCTCGGATGTTATTGTTGATACGGTATGGTGGAAATCTGTAAAATTTTGTGTTGGCAGGATTTGTAATTTTTTTTTGGCAGGGAGTTCTTCTCAAGATCTTCTGCAGTCTGCACACTGTACATTCAATGTCAAACTGCTGTCGTTCCCTCATGACCTTTGACACAATATCATTATCCTCTCATTAAACTGTACTCCGAACTGGCTAATTGTGCATAGGCAATGGAATCACAGCCGAAAGTGGAGGGATGGGGGGGGGTGGGTGACCCTGCTGCCTCCCCATACTTCCCTTCCCTGTAGTAGTACCGCCCCTGGTTGGAAGATTGATCCTCTTTAACTGTGCCAATATTGTTCTCTGTTAGCGAGGACATTGAGCATACTAGCATCTTCACTCTCAGCCCTCTGCACTTCTCATTCGGTGAGCTCGGCTCTCTTTATGAACCTATGCTGTAATTAATTGTTGGTCAGTTATAAATGTGTTATAGCGCCCCCTTTTTTTTCTCTGCACATATGGTAGATTGCATGATTATGGTTTCAGTATTTGTTTGTTTGAGAGATTAGTCAGTGTAATTTGGTATTATTTGTTCACCACTAATCTTAGATGACCCCTGCCAACATTTGGACCGTACAAAGGGAGTTTGAGGGTGGTTGAATCTTTTGGAAGGTTTAGTTGCAAGATCCGTAACAATGCTATTTTCCACAGAACAACAACCCACCATCTTCAAATGTTTGTCCAAGTAGCCACCATTGGAGTGCAGTCTAGTATCCGAGAGGGCCATGTGTCCTATTTCAGGCAAGTTATCCACGAATGTGGTGCTCAGGTTACTTCTGATAATCCTAACAAATTAAATTATAGGTTGTTTATGTTTCTAGATGTGTAGAGCTCCCAGCATTCCATGTTCAGCACTAAGCTTTCGTGTTTCATTAATGAATGATTCTCCTTAGATCTTGGAATTGTATTGGCCAGGTTTTTTTTTTTTTTTGGGGGGGGAGGGGTGGGACAACAGTCTGGGAAGGGTGGGGTGACTAGGAGAGCATCAGCACTGAGTAGGAGTGAGGCAAGTTATATGCCGTTATCAGGTGATTTGTTCTCAAGCAATGAAATGCTTTCCACGCAAGAAAAAGTTCAGAGCCATAAATTCCCTCATTTGTCATTTTTCCTGGAAAATACTAAAGAGACGATAATCTTGTTGGATATTACTACCTTGCACCGCTGGCCCATTATCCTGTTGACTTTGATAATAATCACAATAATTTTGATCCTCCCAACAGAGTGTCTCAATGACATTCTTTCTGTATTGTTTATTCACCTGGCTTCTGCATTTAAATCTTATATCTGACTCAGTATTCTAATTTCTTCTCACCTCTAACACTGTTCCACTGGGAAAGGGGCCGGACGGATTGCCAAGACCAGTAACTACAACAATTGATCAGTGGTATAAACAACTAAATCCAGGTGTCCTGCTAGTATGAGGGGGGTTAATTCCATCTCTCTAATTTGTATCAATTTCATGGATTAAGCCCTAATTCCCACCACTTATTCTGCACCTCCGATTTCAGCCCAGAACCTCAAATCACTGCAATATTGGGGGTGATTCCAGAATAATTAGCGCAACAATGATGACCTTGTTAACCCCATTCGTAGTGCCTATTGAAAGCAATAGGGGGACCTAATTGTTTTGCACAATAGATGGATTTGGGCAAACATGTCTCCCCATTCTGCACTAGACCTTGTTTGCTAATCTCACTGGAGTCTACATATTATATTTGATGAGTGATTTGTCAAGCAAATATTATCTAGGCTACCCTGAATTAGCAATACGATAGGTCTGGCTAAGTGTGTACCCCCCCGGTGAACCTTACTTCTATAGGTCGCAGCACTTTTTGAGTTGTGAGTAAATGCGGGAATCTCTGGAGGTGATAATCCGAAGGGGCCCCATCGGATAAAGGCAGGCGATATTTCAGCTTGGCATCCTTTGTAAGTCACCTTTTGTGAGAGCTGTCTGGCCAAACCACTGATTGAAAGGAATGGTTTGTCACAACTTTTTACTCTCACTTTTTGCATTACTGGGGGTGGGCTATGAAAATTCTCTTAAGAACTTATTTCCTCCCATTAATATTAGTGAACATTTTAGTATAGCACAATAATAATTTGATGATCGTAATAAAAGATAATTATCTATATTGAAGGCCGATGGGCATGTGCAGACTGACTCCAACAATAGCACTGGTGGGGGTGAAAAAAGAACATATCAGAACCCCAACCCCCAAAATGGCCAAATTGATGGTTTTAGCATGGACCTTACACAGTAAATGTTGCATCTGTGTGCCATGGGAAAAGAAAGATGAGAAAAGGTATTCATTTTAAAGTTAATGAGATATTATAATGATGGTGAACAATTTTGTAGGATTTATTCGGATCCCATCCATAGTTTGTTCAGTACAAGATTCTCAAAATAACTTATGACTTTGTATCATGAAGATCCTGCGGTTCTCCCGTGATGTCACAAGGCAAATTTTGAGAGAGCTGTTTTGTGTCTAATCGGCACACTTGAATCAGCTGAAATTCGATCTGGGGTTTTGACCATCATAATATGATGACAGCTGAATAGAAAGTACTGGTATGCCAGTCATATAGACCATTTGCCTTTAAATCAACATCATCCGCAACAATCGGGCACGTACCGAGAGATTTGTCTGGGGGGGGGGGTTGAGGTCGGAATCCAAGGGAAGTGCGCCCTCATAAATTGCCTCAACTTCCCTATCGGCAATAAGAACAATTTTCGGGCCCCTAGACAAATGCTGCCTACAATATTTGCCTAAAAATAACAGCTGCAAAGCCTCTACTAGACTCCACAAACACCAAAAACAGTTTTTGTGTTAAAAATTAATTGATCACTGGGTCATGGGGGGGGGAGGGTTCTGACCCAACCCCCCCCCCATGGGTACTCCACTGGTAACAATAATAGTAATAATTATATTTATATCAACATTGAAAATTTCCTCAATATTAACAGCATTAAGATATAAGAGTCAATATAACCGTAGAAGGAATAAGGAGTTCCCAATCTCAATAAAACATGGAAAACCATACGATTTACAAAAAAAGTAATATGCCATACAAGTTTTAAGATGATATAACTATAGAACGACAGAGGATTCTGTCACAACGTCATGTGCTGACTCGCAGCACGTCTTTTTTCCTACATAGCTCGTCGACAAGACTAAGAATAGTCTTGGCAAGGAAGGATGCCTATACCTTTCTGTCTGGCATCTCATAACAATTGGTCCACCTGTCAGACTGCTGTACTAAATTAACGTCCTCGAGGATGTCAGGAGACAAGATTGATTTCACATTCGTCTGTATTGCTATGACAAGTACCTCATCGAGCGAACTCGAGTCCTGGGACCAGCTGAGCAGACTTGCCTCGCTTTCGTAATGAGTGCATTTACCCGAGCCATAATGTCTCAAGAAGTCACATTACCACCCCAAGCAGCCAAACAAAATGTGATAATGGTCTCAACTGAGATAACAGATTCCTGTTTGGTCTGAATATCTTTCATGGAGAGGGTGTCCTTCAGTATGGCTCATCAACCCCCCCTCCCCTCAACCCTACGAACCAAGGCTGGAAGGTGTTCCCCTGCCCCCCCCCAAAAAAAAATCTTTTTGGGGGAAGGGGGATTTTTTTGGAGGGGGGGGGCATTTGAAGCTATCTTACTCTTAAGCACAAACATTTGATCAATTGGCTGCTAGAGGCCAGAGTTCAGATAACATTTTTGTGCAGAGTGAGAACTAGGGAAGCTCCTTTATGTTTCAGAAACCGATGAATGTGCCTGTGCCTTAGTGCCACCTCATGGATGGACTTTTTTTTATTAAACTGTATAAATGCCAGTCATTTCTCAGAACAGAATAACATCACTTTGAAGATGGGATGGGTATAAATTCTTCTTTTAAAATGACTTGGCCTGCCACAATTGATGCCCCATCAAGCATAAATCCTTTTGAAGCCACCCAGGCTCTCCACCGCAACCCTCCTGATAGGGTCCTGGATTAACAATAGCCCCCATTATTGCTTTCAACTGTCACAATATCCTATTGTATAACTCCCCTGCCCACATATTTACAGTAGCAATCCCTGCCCTCTAAACCCTACAAACCTTCGAATTTGTCAGAAGTGATATTGGATTACTACGGGCTCCATCCCAATAGTTAACAAGTTTTCTTTGTTGTGGGTGGATATTGACAAATCCGGCATATTTCCTCCCTGCACCACCATTCAGGGCTTTTCTCAAGTTACGATGTGCCACCCCCCCTGTCTCTTTTCTTGGTAAAGGGTGATGATTGCTCAGAGATCAAGTCCATGTCCTTGATGATGCCCTGCACAGGGTAAAGAGGGGTTAAACCACTGATGTTGATTCCGCAAATATTGCACTCTAGTAATAGGGCATAATATACCCCACATATTCCAATATGTTATCTGAAACAGGAAGCGGCTCAGTTTGACGAGATGCAAGGGCATGTAGCTGGAGTTGGTGTTTTGGAGGGGACCAAGGTAGGGTTAATGATTTTAAGTGATAATCTAAGAGGGCCCTGATGCAGAATAGTGGACTTCCTGATATAAATCAAACTTTTTAATGAAGGAATTTCAACCCAAGCTTTGGAATATTTAAGGGCTTTCTCTAGCTAGTTTTACTCTTCATCATGTTTTTAAATGGGGGGGGGGGCATGGAGCATGAGTGATCGCCACCTTGTGGAGAGGTCTATTCGGAACTGGGTTCCACCCTCTCCTCTGGAAAATGATGCTATCTGTGACCAATTTTCAAGTCTAAATTATTTTTTTCGCTCTGTTATTCCTATTTTTAAGATGACCTTTGGGGGTGGAAAAGGCATGCTATTGTTCCTTCCTGTCACCCTGGACCCTCCCCTATTTTCATTCTTATTTAATTTTCCACATGAGCAATCAGATGTTTCTCAGGAATTTGGCAAGTAAGCATGACAGGTAATTCCCAGGAACTTTTTTTCTCCAGTTACACTCCCCCTGCCCCTTCATTCAGCCTCTCTCAAGAAGAAGTTCGAAGTTATCTCAGGCTCTGCAATGTAGAGGCCTCTGCCCCTTCTGCATAGTTATAAATAGTGATGGAATCAGCCTTGGGTAGTCCAGTCCCTGTCTCAACTCTCAACAGCAACTGAAGGTGTGGCAGCTTTATGCTGTCTTATATATCCCCCAGAAACCACCTCTGTTCAAGTTTATTAGGTCATCACTTACTCACCCACTAATGCCCTCCCCTTATGTACACCCACCCAGTCAGCCTCTCCATTCACACCCTCCATGAGCTCATAGCGCCCCCAGGTACTTACCTATTTAGACCAGGTACTTGTCAAATATTGAACCATTGCGGTCCGCTCCATTATGTAGTAGGGTTAATCTGCTTTCTCCATTGACTGGCTGTGATCAGTGGGAGTGACTCAACTATGCATACCAGCAAAGTTTATTGGGGGGTTGAAAAGTTCCACCAACTTTCCTAGGACTGCTGCGTAAAACTTTTTCACAGATCAGTGGAGAGCAAATGTTCACAGTTTAGTGTGAGGTGTAGAAGAGGAAGTTTATTGCTCCATAGAAGAATGGGTTCCTGGGGAGACCTTTGAAGGAGAAGAGGATTTTATTTCATTTGTCAGGCTAGGGATATATATTTCTAGTGGACATCCTATAATGACCGGAGAGGACATCGAAAAGAGCCACTGGTTGTGCTTTGTGATAAGTTGAAGGGAAAGGTAAGCCTCTGTTGGTTTATACTATAGCGTTGTTAATTGTATGGTAACAATGGTAGGGGGTATTGAGGAGGCAACAATGGTAGGGGGTTTTGAGGGGTAATAGTGGGGGAGGGGTGTTATAATGGATTTGGCAAGAAGGCAGACACAACTTCTCTTAGGGGCAGTTTTCACTGGTCTGTCAGTGTGTATGAGTTGGTTAAACAGGAAGTCAACCCTAGGTCAGTATTATGGTATTTGTCAGGAACATAGATAAAGGTGTGAATTGTTGAGGTTAGGGGTGGTGGGTGTGTAGCAACTGCTATTCTGCATAGAAAAAACAGAGTCCTAGGTGGGCTGGTGGGGTGAGTGTGTTGAGATCCTTTATCTGTAGGTTTCTGAAACAGTTAATGTAGCCACTGTGCATTCTGAGGGACCAGGAGTAGTGATTCAGTTAACAGTATGCGTATTAGAGCTTGAATACTGGCAATTTTCAAGTTTTTGGGTTATTTTGTAAACTTGCCACAGAAGAGAGTATAAATAGTAAAATGTGCAGATTTCTCTGAGCAAATAGTGTCTTAATTGCTTGGTCTTAAGCAATACTGAGGATTTATTCTGCTTCGAAGGATGGACATCGGAGTTGATCGCAGTAACTCAAACATTTCCAGCTGTGTCTTAAATGTGAGTATGTACATCATTGTCAAAATATTTATCATGGATTCGTATTTTATTTTCAAGCCCATCCTCCATTCGCGAGTTGTCAGAACTTGTAAGCGCGGTGTCAGTTGCAGATTAACTGTGTGATCTCCCAAAATCTCACGCTTGGAATGCCCCACGTGAACGTACACGGGGGTTACCCGACCAGGAATTAGGCCTTGCAGTGTTTCAGATGTAAAGTAGTCTGAAGCTCTAGTCTATTGAGACATGCCTCCTTGAACAGATTGTTGAAAATTTTCTTTTCATTGATATCTGCATCCGTGAAGCACATGGATAACTCTTTCTTTGGATTTTGCACTATATGCAGTGAAACAATAGCAATATTTGGGCTATATACTGAAACAGTGCTGGGCCCCAATTATGTGAGCAGTGTTACAGATACGGAAAATCTTGTCAAGTTCCCGCATGAAAGCGCCAGTTCTCCCGTCACTCATCGCCACCCCACCCCCTGCCACATATCTCTCTATCCTCCCCTGATGCTGCTGCTACAAAGCAGGCCTTTGAGATGTACCCTTTAACAATTTGCTTCTATAAGGTATATTTGGAATCCTTGGTTTTTGTGTTAGTTTGGGGTGTAGTTTCGGCTCTACTAATTTTGAGACAGTGCCCTCTATCAGGGCACATTCCCTGCTAGCCCACCACATCTTTATCAGTTTGCAAATCATCCCGCCTGCGTCGCGTCCTCCCGGACACCCATGCCTCAACATGAGCGTGCAACTCGAAGCCGTCACGCGATACACCCGTTCTCGTTCTTAATTGGCGTTTTCGGTTTTTCACAGGCCTGTCACGTTACACAAGGCATAAATCTGTGTCGCCGTTTGCGCTGTGGGAGGAAGTTTGGAAATTTGAAGATGATCGGTGTGATGATCTATTATGGTGTGTCATGGTTTATAATTACTTAGTGGGTGTTCAGCTGGGTACTCACAGAAATGTGTCAATTAGCCTACTGTAAGCATCCTGTAGCAAACTATCCTGGCGCTTTGAGAATCTCGTGAGAGAATCGTTTGATATCTGCAGAGGTATACTATAATGCCATTAGATTGCATCAACATGTTTGGTAACATACTTTCCAAGAAGTGGGAGGGCATTTCTATGAAAATGTCCATGCGATCCCGTCCTCCTGCATTAGTTTTCAATTCGTTTCGGGGTTTAATCCCCAGCATTGTAGAAAATAGTCCTGCAGTGTTCCTGGCTTGACATGAAATCTGTCATGGACCAATATTTAAAGTGAAGCATATACCAATAACGTGCACTTTGATTGAATCCAGTGGTTTTTTGCCTCCTATGGCATGAACTGTAGCTACCCACACTGAGATACTATGTTTAGTGTCCATTAACCACAGAAGTTATGATTTTTTCTTTCACTACGAAAATTAATGTAACGCGCAGAGAGCCATCTTTCTTTTTCCTAAATTAAGACTACAACAAAAACCTCATAACCAAACAGGGTAATTTAACCAATATTATATATTCTTTGTGTGTTCTCCTACCACCGTGGCATAATAACTACTTGCATGGTTCCCTGGAAAATCTTTCCACTGATTATTTCACTTTTTTCATGGCATCTTTGGTCTGGACCTCAAAAGTAGGGCTAGAATAAAGTATTCATAAATAGAATGACTCCAAAATGCCTATCTAGGCCAACATTGTTATTTGCTTTGCCGTTTTTTCCTTCTGCAAGGCTAATGCTGAACCTATAGAAATTAAAACTGTTTAATTGTATTTTAACAGGCCAAGGGGAGATCACTTCTGTGACTATGCTGTCACATGTATTTGTATGGCTAGACACAAACTTAATGGTAAATTTTCATAAAACCGTATGACTATGATTACTTCTATGTGGCCATTGTTGTGCTTCCAATGCCGTAAATCAATCTCTTCATGCGTAATGCCTTACAAGCAGTAAAATTGCATTTTCTGTCCCAGTAACGCTGGAAATTTTCAGCTTGTCGGCAATTATTTAAGTGTATTCAGTCTCATCAGCATGCACCCTGATTTAAACCCCATTCCATCTGCTCTTGCAAACAATATATTGATAATCCCCTCGGGGCGAAATGGGGGTATCGTTGGCCTTTTGTGACTTTTATTCTGAGGAGTACATTAGGAACAATTCGGTGGTTCTCCGCACATCCAGAACCCAGATGCACTTATGTAACTTCGCTCAATTCAGTATCTTTTTGCTTTGGGCCTAGAAGCCTCATCTCGCACAAATTAATAGCGGATTTCCATAAGAATGTGTTTGGAGATGCTGAGGCGTATAACCATATTAGTAGCCTGGGTGAATCCTTGCAGTATTTGGTGCATCAAACATGATATATACGCAATGCATTATTAACCATGCTGTGTAATCAGTCAACGAGGCATGCCGACATGCCGCAATGGCCAGCCAACATTGCTAGTACACTGCTGATAATAGACGCTGATAAAAAGATGCTGCAAAGAGTTGTCAGCCTTCTAATTTCTTATTGAAGCAATCAGGATGTGCTACGTGGTTCGGAAGGGAGCGGCATGCGCCCTCACACTATCTTTTTTTCAAACCCCACACTCAGGCTAAAATGAAGCTAATTTGACCCTCACAAATTCTTCTCTAAAAACTTAAACTTAACCAGACACAATATTCATTATTCTTGTCCGAGTATAAAAGTAGGTCCACTGATAGATCATCCCTCTGGAAATGTTCAATTTTTTGCAATTTTAAGGGTGTATAATGGCCAAAAGTTCTTTTCATCCTGCAATCCAACAAACTCATCATGTGGCTCCAATTTATTATGTGAACCCAGCCTCACAATGATCTAGCTAAATGTCTGGAAGCAATGATCAGCTTGTTGATAGTTTTCATCTCAAAAGTTGTCACTGTACCTGGCCACCCCCGGCCCCAGCACCCCAACAACTCTCCCCCATCCTTCAATCCGTACACCCCTCCCTTGCAATCTCTCACTTTCTCTCCCCATATAGCACGAACCCCCCAAGGACGGTGACAAGACAAGAAGGGTTATTTAAGAGTGGTTTCTTTGAAAGGCCCTATCATTGCCATTCTGTCTTTCAATTTTCTACGATTTGTTCGAAAGCTAAAGTGGGGAAAATTCAGTCTCCTGTTTCTTGGCAATAATACATGAACACCTTGGAAGTGGGCCATGAAGCACATGATAGTACCCCCCCCCATTTTGTAGGGTGGTATATCAATTGGCTCCATGCTTGGACCTCCTTCCCTTTCCCAGTTATTGCCCATATTTGGTAACAACATAACCTGTCCCTGTCTGCTGATAATTGGCATAAAACTGTCACATTGTGGACTCAGGTGACATAGCTGAGATCAAAGCACAAAGTAAACTGCCTTTTATGACAGCGTGATCACTCTAAAATATTTTCTTTTCAGGAGAGGAATCCTTAGCTCCCCCCTCAAGATTTATTAGTTTCAAAGGTTGTAGCATTTAAAGAGACACAACAAAGGATTGAAGTGTAAACAAACATGAGAGGGGGCTGAGAGGGTGGTGTTGTTGTTCTTGATTGTCCGGCTTGTTCTCAAACATTCTTATTCTGGCTCTTTACGAGCGAGCGGCACTTGCATAAAATGGAACAATTTTCCGTAGGTTTTATATATATGCTTGTCAATTGCACAAAGACCTCGAGGACCAGAGTACCATGCATATGACAGTTGAGATTACTTGAATGTTCGTTGACCTTTTCCTAAATGGCCAGTCACAACGCTGAATCTCGTGGTGTGTCATTTTGAGATATTATCGAGGAGGGGGGGGGGGGGGGGGGGGCGCCAGGGTTTCCTGGTTGCATGGGAGCATAACGAGAGGTGATGAACTTGATTAGGTGACAAATGATTATTATCAACATGACTGACTCAATAGTAATGGGTCATAATCCACCAAAACTGTGTGGGCCGTTGGACCCCACCACAAAAAAAGACCTATCTTGTCTGGAGTATCACGTACCCTAAAGCATGCGAAGGGTTTACTCAGAGCGGAATTTGTCTGTTATGTAATGGCTGGTCAGTGGAGCACTGTCATAGGGGCTTGTGACTGTATCTTATTGAATCGTTCACCCCCAATACCCTGGGCATGGTCGGTCCAATGTGAGTCATTGTCCAGTCCAAGGTGACTAACATGTTCGACACTTCCCCCAGTTGGGGTGTGTCATTTCAACTCAGATTATGTGGAAAATAATAGGAAAACCCGGCCTGCCAGTGATTCTTTCTATAAGGGTTGTAAGTCATCAAAGTGACCAAGGGAGTGTGTCAATGTACAAAAATTGTATGGACCCAACTCTGACAATGACTCGCCCTGTCTAGGGTATATACAGGGGTGGGACAGTGTCTTTATACAATTGACAAGTGCATAAGAACATGATGGGACAATTTTAAATTTTAGGTAGGCGAAGTGGCAGCACATTCTCCAACAGGTGACATCTCTCAAATGTGGATACATTGACTGCAACAGACCATTAATGGGCCATAAGGTGAAGGAGGTAACTGGATCAGTGGATCCGCAGGGATTAGTGATCCTGGGGTTAAAGAGGGGGGTGTCCTCCTCTTTCCAGGAGATGTTGGGCAGATGTTTAAGGGTGAATAGAATAGAATAGATACCATAGTGTCATTTGTGGTCTCATCAGATGTAAAGAAGAAAAAATGAATATAAATAATGCATGGTAAAATTTTAAAACCTGAACCCGGGGGGGGGGGGGGGGGGGGGGGGAGGGGATGGGAGGCGGGAGGGGTTTTTTAATAGTTGTATGAAACACAATGACAGCTGCATTAGCTCAGGATATAGGTAAAACCTTTCGAGTTTCAGGTACGGTGGTGACCCTAGTAGTTTGGTTTTAAGATGGGGTGTCTCCAGGAGTCAAGGTAAGGGACACTGCTCCCAACGCTGTAACCGAGGCTTCCTGACTGCGGCCCTCATTTTAATGAGACAAAGAGAGGTCTGATGTCAGTTAATGTCACTCCCTGGGAGCCAGACAAGGAATCTAAAGATTATGGATTTATTGTGAGCCGTCATAGATGATTTGTCAGTTTTAGGTGTCATAATGGGATTGTCCAGGCTCATAAGTGCAAGACTCAATCATTCTTGGGTCAGGTTGCCTTCCGCATAGGTGACCTGCATGAATCCTTTACGTGTATCACGACACAAATGTCCTTAGCTAGTATCGTTTGAACATTCACTAAAAGAAAATTATTGAAAGTGTAACTCAAAATAAAAGGCCTGCCCAAATTCCTCATAATAATTATTTGAATTTTATTGATTTGTAATTGATCATCAAGCTTGCTCTAGATAGGTGTAATCGATCGAAATGTCTTTCTGCATTTTATTCATTGCAGTCTTTTGTTCCCGCGCTTTCCGTATTTAACATGATACAATGTGGTGGGAAATGCACAGGTTACTACCAGTCTACTTATATTTATGGGATAAATGCCCTCCAGGCCAATGTATTCTATTTCTTTTTCTTTTTTTCTTGAAATTTTGGGCCCCCCCTCACTTATGCCATTATGCCTCCATTTGGCCGATCCAGGTCTCTCAGTTTACTGAAAAATCTGGGGGATGTTGCCATGGCAGCTGCTCTAATTTTTTTGAGCTTTATGGATTACTAATCATGTGGACTGGATTGTGGGTAAGCGGTCTGTCAGAGGGGTAGTGAACTAAATGCAAAATGGCGTTTGGGGCCAAGAGGAGATATCCTCTCTAGGAGAATGGTTGATCCTGACAAAATAGTTCGCTGTTTCATGTCTGAGGGTGCGTTTCGCGTGGCTTTGAATACACTCGTTCAAATTGGTACTTTATAATTAAATAAACGCATTTCCACTGAGGGCAGGGGAAATGATGGGAACCCTCGATGTGAAGTCGTCGTTCACTGCGCTTTCTGACCGAGTTTGCCATTATGTGCACATCAATGGAAAGTATTAGAATGAAAACTCTGAAGAAGCCTAACTCTCTTGAATTGGCATCTCAGAATGATGTTTTTTTTCTTCAAACTTTTGCAATGTGACTATCACGTTAGCAGTATTGTGACTGTTTGCTTGCGATGGGGCAACGTGCATTCTAATATAAATATGATAGCATTGGGCAAGAAATCATCTGTCCTCCTTCCCCGTGAAAGATTACAAATAATTTAAATTTTTGGTCCCCCCCCCCCCCCCCCGCCCCCCCCCTCCTAATCCTCTGCTTCAATAAGGGAACCGTTTCTCCAGTACTTATCCAGTCCTTTCAATTTGTGAAAAACCCATACTGTACCACTTGGGGAGGTGGAACTTGACACTGTGTCCATACGCAGTATTATT
Organism: Sclerodactyla briareus; assembly: GCA_026419785.1. Lineage (NCBI taxonomy): Eukaryota > Metazoa > Echinodermata > Holothuroidea > Dendrochirotida > Sclerodactylidae > Sclerodactyla > Sclerodactyla briareus. Next base: position 116,095 of record JAODTK010001732.1, on the reverse strand, counting down.
TGCAGAGTTGTCTTTACCAGGTCTCACTTTTTTGCAGCCATACCCAGATATCGATGTCAGTGTCGCAATCACCGAGGGCAGATCGCTTACCCCTATTGGGGCCTAATTGCGATCCTGCCCTCCTAAGATGCTCCGGCCACTTAGATCTTACAGTCCTAGACGACTCGCAGCTGTCCATACAGCTGCAACGTATACTGGCTGGTCGTTCCTGGCAAGATTAACTCTGTCTGTGAATACTTGATGAAAAAACTGAGCGCTAATACGGTGAAATTTCGGATAATGTGTGCGCACCAGGGCAGGTTTCTGGACAACCATGCTATCCTTTTCCCGCTAGAATCCGACGAGCGCTTTACCTAGCAGTGGGATTTCAACAATACATTATGCACAATTCTACATAATATTTAAACTCCAGCATGCCTGCTTGACAACAGAGGACATGCAACACCTGTTGCATAGCGATTTCCTTGCCATTTTTGGGATGTTTTTTCAGAATGTTCGACTTTAAACATGAAAGTGCAACCTAAAAAAACCCATGTTCTTTCCATTTTTGCTCCCATTTCCTACCTTTCTCTAGGGGGAATGGATTGGTAGTGTCTATGGCCGTGAAACAAACTGCTAGTATGAAGACACTCTTAATCCATAAGCTTTAGATACTGCCTCTAGCGCTCAGTTTTCATTTGGGTAATGAACCTGAGTTTTCTCCGCACTGAATTTTCATTACCATGATTCATCATCTTCCCGTTATCAGGTTACAAGCTATTCATCAAAGAGAAGGTTTTAGTTCCGTCATCCTCATCACTCAATAAAAGTGCTGCCTGCATATATACTAGTTTCTCCATGTGAGAAACGGCCAGGCGCTGCTTGCTGAATGGCATACCCCACCTGGGCAACCCTGTTAGTCTTGGGCTTCAAATTGACCTGACCATATGTGCCTCAATGATTGAAATTTTCAAACAGCGTAGATTACTATCAGTCAAGTTGTTTTCGTACCCACTACGGTAATGAATTTGCATAGGAGGGGGGTACGAGAGTGAGAAGGGTGTAGGTTTCTACAAGAAAAAGTGGAACTTGATATAAAATGGTGTCACGGTCGTTTCCTTTAAGGACATGATAGTTATGGCTACTGTTTAAACACATGTATCAATCATTACATGTGTCAATTATACTATGGTTCAGTCCTCCCTTGTCAATTTCCCCTAATTAGGTCATCGCTAAGTTCGTCTTTTACCCCCAACCCATGAGGGGGGGGGGGGGGTGGGGGAAACTGGAGAGAGCGAAAGAGTGAGATTTCCTACCAGAGAAGCCCTGACGTAAGCACGTCTATTTGGTGACACATCCTCAATACCCTGGGCATTGTCAGTCGGACATATGATCATTGTCAACCTGAAGTGCTCGCATGTGTGTCCTTCAATAGGTCACAGTCCGGAAGCTGACGTCCTGAGGTGTGTCATTGCTCAGGTTGATTTTTAGCGTGGGAAAACCCAGGCTCTGTTTGGTGCCCGTGAGCAGCCATTTAGCGCCCATGACCTGTCAAAATGTCTAATACTTATAGCAAAATACACACTACTTTTCTCATTTCCTCCTAAAATGGAGCCTGGTCCCATTTTCACGAAATCCCCCTGGTTGTTTCATATTTGACGTAGAGAAATTTTGCCTGCCTAAGAGTCATTTGCAAAGGACGGGTAAGTCATCTGAGTGACTGAGGGTATGCCATGTTACGGTATTGTCTGACCCACCATCGACAATGTCTCACTCACTCTCACCCTGTCCGGGCCCCAGTGATATGGTGAGCTTTGCATTAATGCTGCCAATCCGGTGGGGGAGGGAGGGGGGAGGAAGGGGGGAGGGAGGGGGGGGGGAGGGAAGACGGAATCTCAGACAAGCATGGGATAACTGGAGCCAAAAGTATATTCCTTTTGATGTTTGGTTGATATAATAGGGGGCATGTGAATTGGAAAGAAATGGTTTACAAGAAGAGGATTACCCCTAAAAATGCACTTTCTTATGTTTTTCATAAATAATTAATTCCAGTGAAGCTACATTTGAGGCCTGCTCCGTACAGTTCATTAAAAACCGTAGCTGAGGACTCGTTAATGCCTATAGGGGCATAACCTACTGCTAGGTAAATAAATCTGCAGCCTCTGTTTGAGGGAATTATCAGTTTGAAGGACTAATTAGCAATTTTGTGGTTGTTTCCCTCCTAAGAGACAGCTTGGGGTTGATTCATCCCCATTTCTGTAGGTCACCGTGATAATCATCTCGTGTGTAAGGAGGGGTGTTAATGGCAGTAGCATTAATACCAAGAAAACCCTGGTATGGGCTGCATGATGGAGGGCTGAGTGATTAATAGGAGCGTCGGGTAAATTGGGTTGGAGATAATAGTTTGACAGCACAATGTTCAGAGCCCCAGTGTGTGATAATTGGTATCTTAATAATGAATTGTTATAATTTGATAGGCATTTACATAATAATTGCACAGAGTACAACATGAACAGGCTCAATTAATATGTATGCTGAAATGAATAATATTCATGAATATCATTATTGGTCTCATGCATCCTGATTGGCTAGGACAAGCTCAACTGGGACCGATATCAATTCACAATGTGAGTAGGGTTGTTTTCTGATCATTTCAAATATTTTCTGGATGGGATGAGGAATTAGTAATTTGGGAGGCTCCTTTTGGGGAGAATTTAGAGGATGAGGAGTGATGCTCTCTTTCTAGAAACGTCAAATCTTGAATATAAGAGAGCAAGTGCTGAAAATGAATGAAATCGATAAATACTGTCATGGTTTCCTGCATTCTGATGGTGCGAGTTACGAGGCTCAGTTCAAAAAATGACAAACTTTGAATGAATGTTAGGGTGATTGTATTTCTCTTGAGGGGAGGTGACAGGCTCAAAATTTTGATTTTTCGGCTAGGTGCCTTCCAGCATGTGCTAATTCCATGAGTGAGTGATAGTAGTAGTAACCACCGCCTTCAGTCACACTCGCAATCGTATTCGTTTTGACGTCTGTCATCCATGGTGGACAATGGGTGGGAGTGACACAAGTGACTCTCTTCCAAACACATCTGTCCCTAGCAAGACCACAACTGATACCCTTCTCCTCTGTAAGTCTTTCTGGTCAACCTCATTTCAAGTCTTTCCAGTTCTCCAGACCTCCAGAAAAAAGCGGTGTCCAAATATTGCAATTTATGTCCGTTACCGTTAATGAAAACTGAATATTGTGAGTGCTTCTCTGTTCCTGAATATATGGACCTTGCTATTATGACACATTGTGTTATGCAAGTGCCACAACTATAAAGCTAGTCTATATGGCACAATCGCACTCATACAACCACTGAAAACTACCAGTTGATAACCAATCTTGACTGATATTCAGCTGCCATTACAGACAGGGCGAAGGTTATCGGGGTTAATTTTCAATCAAGACTGTTCATAAATAATATGATAACAGTATGGACAAATTCTTGGCTGGAATTGCAGCAACATAACAATTTGAGGTTACACATGTACCATCTTTGGAACGGGACATTTCATAACATGATAACAGTATGAAAAAATTGCAATCTTGGCTGGAACAAGCCATTTCGGAGTTACAGGTTTAATGTTCAAAATGGATGAGACAAAAAGATGGCAGTAGTTTGAAGTTTAACGTACAGTGTGCAGAATAATCCTTCGGAACTCCCCTGCCGAAAATTCAAATACTGCCAACCAAAAACAGATTTCCCCCCATATTAATAAACCATTACATCCGAAAACATGGGATGGATTGGTTGCCACGGTGACTGTTTTCAAAGTAGTGGTGACATTTAAAAATAGGCCATATAGAGAATGCTATTGGGAATCTAGTCCTATTCCCGGAACTGTTCAGTTGGTGAGCATGTGCACTTACAACACGAACTGGCACTGGAGCAAAATAATACAAAAAAAATTGTTGAGGTACTATGGAGGACACATGTACTGTATAGCTAAACATCTCTCCTGTATATATGGTGTTACTATCATCTGTACCAGCTAGAATACCTCAGTTCACATGGAATACCCCAGCTTCACTCCAGCAGTATCCCAAACAAGTCTTATGAGGACACTCACACCCAAGTAGCTTGAGGCCTGGACAGTAAATGATAATTTAAAGGAAATTGCATCAAATTGCAGTTTGGTCGCATCTCGCCTTCGCACTACGCTGCAGGCCACTTTAATCGTCGTTAGCCTCCTCCCACCTGCAAGCACCAGCAAGGTTTCCGTTGTCCGTTTCATCTCGGGTCAGTCTGGTCTTAGGGGAGTAGCGTGTTAACGTCACAGCAGTGGCGATTGCAGGAGAATCGGTTTCTCGTTTCCTCATCAATATTCCTCTTGAGCTGGCCATCGATTTTGCTCCCTTTGCCTCAACGAGCCGTAGTAATATCCCTGGCCCGTGGATTTTGTCAAGGGAGCACAGCACAGCTGAAAGAAGACGTGCTGCACGAGAGCTGCCACGACGTGAAGAAAAAAAAGTCAGCGCGGCTTACCGGTGGCTCAGATGCAATCATTCAACAACTCTGCATGCTCGGATCCGTAGTGTCGACCTTCGAAGCCGAGAGGACATGTAGCTAGCATAAAAAGGTGAGGCTTACATGATTCTGTGAGTGCCTGCCGATGAAAGTTGATGAGGAGTATTCTCTAATTGTGAGTTGCATAATTGGCGTATTTGATGTATATCGGATCCAACGGAATTGTGTGTGTGTCAGTGATGACGTTGTCAAAAGCTGCTAACAGTTTAGGATGATAGGGCATTACTAAGTGCTATATCATGCGTTCTCATAAATTCTCCGCTGCACAGATTCAGGTAAATGCTTGCTGACGGAAAAGCGGAGGCAAGTTTCTTCCAACCGGGAAATATGGATCTAAAGCTGTTTTGGTTCACATTTTGAGCAAATATCTATTTGCTGATCAATCGTGAGAGATTAGCAACGTGAGGATGTAGGGGGTGTGAGGTATGAATCCTACTGTTTTTGTGAATATTGTTGATGGGGCGAGGGATTTCACCGAAAATGGCCACAGGTGGGGAGTGGTGCTCTGGAAGTGGGATAAGAATAATCAGGAAGATTATAAGATCTAAACACGCCCCGTAAGCACTCCAGCATCATAATGAGTGTATTGGTTATCATGGTGCCGCAAGTCATAGTCAGGTGGGGGAGGGGCGGGGGGGGGAGGGCGCCCCCGGGGGGGGGGGAGGGGGGGGGGGGGGGAGGGGAGGGGGGGAGGTGTGTCCACCCAAATAAAATAGCCTTTCTGAGAACAATCAGGATTCAGCCGTTAGCAGTTGGAGGGACTGGGAGTTCTGAGACATATTAAAGATACATCCCTATATGGATGAAACTGATAAGGAAAATCCGTCTCTGAAAAATCCACCCATGTACCAAATCTAGCAACCTTCCCCCATGCAGGTGGGGGAGGGGGGGGCGGTAGGTATGGAACATATCATAGTCATGTAGTGTTGCTGGCCATGTGGTTTTTGCACAATTCATTAGTAGGTATTATCCAACTAAAATTCAAAATAAGAGGTGGAGGTGGGAGGTGGGAAAACTGGGGGGGGGAGTGGAGGCAGGGAAGGGGGAAAGGAAAACCTAGGTTAGGAGATTCAGCACCAAGACTAAGCCTGGAGGTGTACAGGTAAGTCGAAACATTAATCATTTTATCATTGTTGCATACATTAAATAGGACCTGTAGGGATGCAAGAAATAACAATTATTCATTTTCACATGCCCTTATTCATTCAGGCAAAGTGGGCAGAGCAGAGGGAGTTCAAAACAATAGGCATGAATCAATTGAAAAAACACTAACAAACCACAAACAAAATTTCAAATTATTGCAATGGCCTCGCTCGGAGTTCTAGGTGACATTCGTACCAGGTAACCGATCGATCTCATTGGGGTTGAAGTCGTTTACGTAGTCACCAAAGATCCGAAAATGGTTGAGTGCGGACAATTTTGAAATGATGCGGGGAGTGTAGTGTTGCAGGCCGAGTTCAAGGAATAGTGAAATTATAATTTGCAAAAAAAATAGGCAATAGTACTCAGTATTGCTTCCTTTTTCTAATCCCCCCCCTTATGGATAGCAAAAGGCGCGATAATGGTCAAATTATTTCCATGGTGATTCTGTATATTGTCAGTGGTATATCCAAGGATAGCAGATTAAGCATCATTTCTTGTTGGGACCACAGTGCATTCATTTATATCACTACATAAATGTCCCATGGAAACAGTGTGAGTAAATTTCTCTAGTATGATATTATATATAATTAATTAAATTGAAGGCCAAAATTTATGTTTCATAATGTGTTTAAAATAGCCCACTCAACAGTTGTGAGTGCACATGCTCCATGACTCTGCCCATGCAGAGGTATAGGCAAGACCCCCCCTAACGTTATCAGTACGGCTTATATTTAAACTGTCAACACTTCTTGGAAAAGTAACCAATTTCAACCCATGTTTCACTGCTAAGTTCATCACCATGTAAGTGGGGAGGGAACTGTCAGGTTTGGGTGGTTAGTAGGCTGTGCAAATTACGTTGGAGGGGGGGGGGGGGGGGGTGGTAGGAACTGCGAGAATGGTTCTGCACCAATGTTCGGCGGGTCAGGACTGCATGACAGTTGGACCCCTAGACCTTTGGCCCATGCCATGATCATATCATTACCTGTAACCTTGACGAGTCAGATACGAATGAGTCGATTTGAAGACAACATGGGGGCGGAGGGTGGTTAGGTTGGTTTCAGACTCCTACTTGAGAAGAACATGTTGTGCAGCTCTTTCTCAAACATTTTTACTCAGTCGATTCTGTGAGAATTAGGATTGTAAATAAATGAAAACATTCTGCACTATATAATATTTTAAAAATAGCATTCAGTAGGCATCAAATACTTTTTGGCTTGCCCTCATTTGAAGGAAGAAGAAGAAAAGGTCTTGAATGCCCAGGTAATGGTAATTTGGTATTCGACAGAGAAACATAACTTTCGTGGTAATCGAAGAAACATAGTATATTAGTGTGGTGGTTATAGTGTAATCTCTAACGGTCAACTAAAGTTCCCATATCGGTTTTTGGCTTTTTTGGCTTTTTACTCATACATAATCCATGATAGCCTTTTAATTATCTGGCGATTATTGCCAAATATTCAGCGCAATGACAGGGTTTACTGGCCGGCCAGAGGCCAGAAAAATGGTATGGTAAAATTGGTTGGACTGATAGCTGCGTAGATGATGGGTATTCTTTGCATGTCAAAACTATCAAACGGGGGAGGTGGGCAGGAGCACTAAATAAAATAATTCACCTAATGGTGTGCAAAAGCACACTGACCCTAAAATGACAAGATCAAATTCAGCAAACCTCCCTTAGCATTCATGGTAATATTTGCTTTTCCCAACTGTACTCGATTTTCCCAAGCTTGCCGTAGGTAAACCATCTTCATTGGGAGGGAGGTTTCTTCTGTCTCAAAAACTGCCCCTTGAGAAATCATCTCTTAGTCCACTGAGCAGAGTCACGCCCAAGGCAGCAATATTTCGCATTTCCATCTCTATAATTCTGGTGTCAAGATTATTTCAGCTTCATTAAACTCATCGGATATGAACATCGCTGCATGGGAGAGAACTGTGACTGTTGAGTGATTTGACAGGGTAGGTAATCATGGCAAAACCTCCTATGGAAATCATATAAGGCTCCACAGAATGGGTTGATCCCATCATACAGCATTCCGACCTGTCTTCCTTTCCTCATGGTTGAGAGAGAATTAATTTGGCTGCATACGCATGTGTGATGCCAATCAAGTGAATAAAAAAATAAGAAAATGTCTGGGTCCGTTGTGTCAATATTTAGATAATGCTGATTTCCAAGGTGATATATGGTAATTGCACACTTGGTGATGAATTGTGGTTTGAGTTTGGACGATGAGGTATCAGAGGACACATCAAAAAGAACAATTTTTGGGGTGAGGTAATACTTAATTGTTGGGTTTAGTAAATAGATGGTTTGTCGCAATTAGCACGCAAGCGCTAGTGGGGGGGGGGGGGGGGGAAAAGCAGAGTGACATATGAAAGGGAGGCCCCGTGAAGGCTGTGGCCTCATTAATATTAAATTCATGGTTCGCTCTCTAAGTGAGAGTGCATGAACAGCTTAATTCATGGGGACATAGCTGTTCAATCACTAACAGCGCATGGGCATCGAGAACATGAATCTCCATTTCCCGAGATTGCATTCTGCTAGCGGTGTCGTTGAACATTTATGGTTCTGCCATGAGACCCGGCCGAGAGTGGCTGAACATTCAGATCGACAGCGAGCAAATATGGAATAAAACAAAGTCCTACAGGGTTTTATTATGGCCAAACGACGACCAGGCAGTACGCCACTTCCTTGCATATGAAATGAGAAGGCTGGTACGAGAGGAAAACATCAAATGACGGTTTCAATAGGTATCTGGATCAGCAAATCTGTGCAGGGTTTCCAATAACTAGTCGGAATGACCCAGATGACAATTTGTTGTGGTTGTCCCAGTGTCCGTCAGTCGTCATGCCCGGCCAAACATTTTCTTACAAACAGCAACTGAAAGGTGAGGGACAATTAGAACACGGAATGTCGAAGTCGAGCTAATCGAGGACTACCCCACCTGCAAGAAAGTGTGCATGAAAATAGTTAGTCACAAAATAATATAGTGATCAAAAGCAATGACGAAAACATTGATTGCCAACCCTGCAGGAGGTTATGTATCAGAGATTCTCTTGAGCAAAATCCTACCATAATCAAATTCCCATCAGTTCATGCTCTTGCGATTCAGGGAAATTTACATAATTTGCAGGAAACGGCCTGAAGGGCACCACAGCAGCAGATTAACCTGTGGAATCACAGATTTGTTCTATTTGGCTTTTCATTGCAAATATCGGCCTATTGCGAGCCCTGCCTGATTTTGTCTGCAGGGCCTGGATCGGAACAAGTACCTCATATTTTTCATTGCGGCAAAATTCACAAAATTTTGTGGAAATCAATTTTCGAACACACTGGTATGCATAACTCTGCCCCTTACGGGAGATCATGCGGGAAGAGTCCATGTTATATATAGGTGCAGTGTTGGTTTAATTGGACAATTTGCCATGGGGGAACATACCAATTTTGCCTTGCGGTGTGCTTGTGGGGCTGAGGGAATACGATGTGGTCAACCTACTTCCAGTGGTAAAAATAGGAGAAAAAACGCAGTTATTTGATATCATACGACTGGTTTAGAAAGTGATGACTAGATAGAAGATTGAGTTCCCTCAATGTATGGCCAAATAGCTGTGCACCGGCTTTATGTGAACCATTCCAACTGGAAGGACCCGAGGGCAACTCACTGATATGTGAGGGGGGAGGGAGGGGAAATGCCTTGCGAACACTCTTCTGGGAAATTCTGAAATTACGCTACCCTTTTTCATGGCTGTGACGAGGGGGGTTTACGGACAGTGCAAAATGAGGGCCTAAGTGGGCTTCAACCTGTAAAAAAAAATTGTTAGTTGCTTCAGTTGCCACAGCCCCAGGGAAGGGGTCAGGGGCATATGGGCACAATGATAGCAGTCAACTGACTACCATTGTCAGGTAATTCGCCGTGGGAGGCTAAGCGCCTGCTGGCTTCAGGTATCGGGTCGTGCCTGGCATCCTGATTTGATTTGGTCCCGCACTCCCCTTCCCATTGCCCCAGAAGACAGTGCAGTCCATCTGTCTCATGACCCCATGAACATTAGGTCATGGTTTATTGATGAACCCACACAGTCACCTTAGGTCAGTTCGGTGTCTCGGCCTGCCTTATTTCTACCGACGTCTCACAGTGGCTCTGAATTATCACATGTTTTATCTCGTTATCTGCACACTGGACACTTGGTCTGAAGTTTGCCAACAATATGATGCTGTGGAAAGGGTAGGGAGATAGAGGAAGGGGTTTTGTTCAACCACAATGGCATTCCAATTGACAAGTACGTTACATTGGCTGTGCGTTAAGCGGGTTCCTTCCCGCGGTTAGGAAACCTGGAAAGTCATGGCATTTGGAAAATTCATGGAATTTTCATGAATGATGTTGTGACTTTCCCACACGTGTTTGGCTGTTGTTGCTTGCTTTGGTCTTTTTGGATGTTCATTTGAAAATTCTATGCACGATGTCTGATAGAGAAGGTCATGGTATTCCTCTCATTTGGTCACATAGATTGTATGGAAGTGATGCCCCCACTCCACAGGAACCCTGTTCGTAACCTGCCTGTCCAGAAATGATGCCGTTCAGCTTTAAGATGACGTTGTCGAGGAGGAATCTCACCGAACTGGTAAACCCTCGATTATTTGCACTTTGGCCATCCCCACTTCTGGTGCAGCTCAGCATGACATTGGCCAGGACTTCTAGTAGTTGTGACTCCTTTCATCATATAGAGATTACATACAAACTGCTTGCCAATAGGTTGACCTCCGCTTTGCAATTAACAGGATATCACTTAACCCTCTTCACTCCCTTGTTCATGAAGCTCTGTGTCATCCTGAAGACTGACCATTATCTGTATACAGGAATATGCTAGGGAAGTGAGGACAATCACCTGTTTATCTATATGTTGAAGGAGTGAGATGTGACTCAAGGCAGTTTTCCTCAGCTGAGTTCATTGTAAGCTTTTGTTGGAGGGAATTCTTCTACTCACTTGACAATTGACTATTTTTGTTTTTTCTTCTATATGACACATCTGCATGCTACATATTCTCATTGTGGTGCTAATTGACAGCCAGCGCCTAGGAATTATGGAGCATCGCTTCACCCATACATTATGTTTGTAAATTGTAAATGTAAGATACATTGCCATGTTACGCACTCTATTACCAATTTTCTGTTGCTAGTTCATTTTGCATATCGTGTCTATAAAACATGTTCTTCGTACCATTGTTAGTTTACGTGTGGAAATGGAATCACAGGAACCCCTGGAAATCTAATCTAAGAACTTGTTTCAATCATAGAAGCAGGCCTCTGATACTGAGCATGACCTTCTATTGGTTCACTTATTTGATTTATGGATAAGATGTAGAAGCAATAAGCCAGTTCATAGTGCGCATGGATAGACGAGATTCGGTCAGATCCCCCCCCCCCCCATAGCAATATCGTTACGGCTTATTTTCAAACTGTTACCACCATTTTGAAAATGCAACCAATTCATCCCCCTGTTGTTTCAGATGTTATTGTTGATCAGCATGGGAGGAAATCTGTAAGAGTTTTGTGATGCAAGGATTCCGAATTTTCGGTTTTCGGGCAGGGAGTTTTCAAAAAAATCGTTCTGCACAACGTGCAACTGTGGTCACACCCCTAACTACTGGCTTATTATTTAGTGGCTGTAAAGGGTGTGGGGGGTGGGGATGCCTTGGAGCAGAAAACTGTTTTACTTGGCAAGGTAACCTGCATCAGAATATCAGATCTCCACATCATCCCCTCGCTTTGGCCAGCCAGTTTTGCCCAGCTTCAAAATGATTTGATAAACAAGACTGTCACACTGACTTATACTTAAAACTTAAAACTTGCTTCGCCCCCTTTGTATCTGATATTTTCTTTCAAATTATAACTATATTAAAACTGTTGCCCTTTTGGACAAGAAAGGAAGAAATGAATTACTGCTGATTGTAAATCAATCGTTTTGGTTGCCGTATTATCGGCCTGACCACGTGAAGGCCATCTGTCAGCTGTGTATAGATCCTTGCATGTGGCCGGATTAGACACTCAAAATAACATATCGCCAATTTGCTGGAATACTACTTCATGAAAAATTTTGGCATTGTGATTAATGAGTTTGCGCATCCCTCCCCCCCCCCCCCCCCTCTTTCCCGAATGTCCCCTGGCCTTGTGTTCTTGCTATCTTATTCCTGAAATTAACTTGAACCTCCCGATGGGTCCACTTTCATAGCAAATTGTTCTTCACATAGGTGCGCTTCATTAGGTTTCTAATATACCATATTTACTTCTCATGAACGTGGCAATCCCTCGGGGCACTGTTTCCAAAAAGGTGATCTTTAATTAGGGATTGATTTGGGAATTAACAATCATACCTTAGTTACTTTTCAAATGTTTTTTGCGTCTTGGACGAGTGTATAAGCCAGTTCGGAGATATCTCTTACGCATGCGTCACTTGTCCCGGTGTGGCATTTGTGACAAATTCTGTACTGCTCGGACAATCCCCCACAGTATTTCAATGGAGAATACCTGAGATCTTTGGAGAAACTTCACATGTATTACTTTACTTTCCTTGTTGTTTCACAATAATTTCCACAAATTGGGCTCACAGAAAGAAAAATTTGTAGATTATTTCTAGCATTCAAACTGTATGCTAATTAACACTTAGAAAAACAGAGAAATTCCGCAAAATGTGATAACTGATCCACGTGTCATGTGTCTCCGAACACGTTCGAGATATCTAATATTTTGGAAACCTAGCGTAGAATGGAATTCCTCCTGACTGGTTAACGTACAGGTGCAGAGCGGTGTGATGGCTGGCATCGCCAAATTTGGCAGTAACGGGGTAGTGATACATTCACTGTTTATTCTGAAGATTCTCATAGTTTGTAGTGACCTAATAGTTCCGGAAATATTTGACAGATTTCCTATATTCATTGCTGAAATCCGCTTGTTCTAACAACGTTATGCATTTTCGTAACTGAATAATTCGGCGAGCTCAGGAAGCCACACAGTAAAAACCTATGGACCGGGGAAAAAACCGGGCACGTTGGGGAAAGTTGTCACAAATGGACAAATTGCGCAATGCCCGTCCTGTGTAACCGAACTGGTTATTTGAGCATGTAAATGGACAGATGCATGAAATGGCACTCTGAGTAGCCTGGGCTCCGAATATATCAAACTGTGTTTATGCTACAGAGTGGGAGTAAATGGGGGTGGTGTTTATAGGGGCATTCATTTCAAACCTCTGAAGAAATGCACCCCCAAATACGTGAGTCATGCGAACGTGGCGACGGCAGAAGTAGAGATAAAGCCAACCTTTAATAGTCAATTTTCAATTATCAGAGTGGATGTTGTCTCGCTTGACAGTGACTATGTGACCACAGAAATAACATTCATCCAGCGGATTAGCATTTTAGCCTATGCCTGGTAGAAATATTAATGCTTAATTAGTGTGTAGGCCTACTGGGCTGCAACAACAATTTGTCATTGCGCTCTTTACTCACTCAGTCGACTTCTCGCAGCGCGGCAGACAGCAGAAGAGAACAGAAAGGATCAGATGAGGGGTATATGACACATGGGTGCTATATAGCCCAGTAGTGCATATGGACAGGGAGGTGGGGGGGTGCAGCAAGCGGGGGGTGCAGCAAGCCAGGATGACCCCTATATGGCTATAGTCTTGAAGAATAGTCAAACTGTTAGCGTTTAGGAAAATAAGAATAGCTGGTGAAGATTGTGTAACGTAGTGCTGTTTGCTTTTGCTAAAAATTTTGTTTTGGGGAGGAGGCTCACCTCTCCCTGATTTCCCACTCACCTCCCAACCCCTCCATCTGTTATGGGCATTACGGATATGCGTATGTAGCATCCCTCAAGAATCTAACCATCGATGCACAATTTTCTCTACAACTGATGATGATAGGTGGGGCTGTTCAAATGGAGGAAGAGAAAAAACACAACCTAGGGTTGTTTTCTGCAGTGCATGCCATTGAAAAGGCGACTAATAGGGAGAATTGTACCAGAATGGGAAAGATGGCACTGGCCCGTTCATTGATCGGCTGTTAAACTAACCCTACCTACTTGAAGCATTGCAAATGTGAAACAATCTGGCAACAAAGGTTACTCAGATGCCTGATAATCTAGGTGGACAATGACAATTGTATGAAACAACCCCTGAACCCCTTTACCCCGGACAATGAGTCCTCGTCAAAATTGGGCGTAAAATTCCCAGTATAGGAATGGAGGCCACCCGGCTCTCAGTTACACAGAGCCATAACAATTTCTTGAAAACGACTGAGTGGTAGGCCAGATTTCCCTATTATTCCTACCTAATCCATGTGAAATGACGCACCCCAGATTCACGCTTGTGATGACTGACCATTTAGGGACGCACATGTGAGGCACTGAGATTTCACAATGGACCCACACTGGACAGGACCATGTTAGGGTATTATATGGGGGGTCATAATATAAACCCAGCAGTAGATTATATGTTGTTGATGGGAGTTATCGGATCTGCAATACAGTTTCCAGGGATGAGATAGGCCAGTACATCATCCATTTCACACCTTCTTGCAGAGATGGTGAGGAAAGCTATGGAGATGGGGGGGGGGGGGAGGGGGTTAAAAAGTTAGAGTGGGGTGAATGAACTCTGGTGTGGGAAATCGTTGATCATATCATTTAGCACGGATTAAAGGCTATAAACAGCCTTGGTATTCACCACCAGTATCAATAATGAGTCATGGGGTAGATCCTTGATGTTCACCCCCATGGGATCCTTATAACAACATGTTATAATTAAAACACGACCTGTATTGAGTGTGCTGAGGTCATTTGTTCCTGCTGTCCTTTATTAGTGAAAACTATAAAAGGTGAGTATTGTTAGGATTATCTGGCATAAGATTGCTTATGATTCCGACCATGTCCTCCCCATCATGTGTGTAATTGCCCAGTTTGTTGTTGTCTAGCTATTGACTTGACACTGAGGGTGTTGAGGAGATGGTGGCTGTTGAAGGTAAGTTGAAAACTTGATATCCTCAGTGCCTCGGGTTAATTTTAACACATGGATGAGTACAATAGAGCTTTTGTGCCGGTGGCATGAGGGGATGGGCACCCTGATAAACTGATCATCTTGGCGTGTTAGATCATCCATTCTCGCTATCACTAATGGAGAATTTCCAAGAAGCAACTATTTGGTCTTTTTTTTCCTGCTACCGAACATGATAACCCTGGCTGAGAGGTCACTTGGAAATTTTAAGCAAACTATTGTTTTTAGCAGCTATCAAAGGGCGCCGGCAAGTGTTGCATGTTGTCACAAAGAAATAGGGTTACAAACCCAATTCAGTAAACACAGGATATATGTCATCATGAGAAATCAATGTAGTTTCCTATGCTGTGGGATGATTTGGCACAGTGGTTTTTTTATCAGCATCATGTTTAAATTGAATTCAACCCAAATTGCTTACTTTTGCTATTCAAAAGGAACTACAGACATAATATATTAACCCATTGAATGGGCCTAATAGAGTAATTTAGTTCAGAAGGGCGGGGGGGTACTCAAAAAGACCATAGGCAGAGCTTTTCGGAGAGGGGGGGGGGGGAAAAAGCTATTGAAGTGGACCATATGATGGAGCACGCTGGTCTACGTGCAACAACAGTTAGGGACCCTTAGGCCACTGGGGGAAAAACATTTTTCCAGCTGCAAAATTATGTTAAAATCTAATTTAGAGAATATATCCTCTCACATACTTACATACATTCATTCCCAGAATAAAATTGGAGGGAAATTAGCATTAATCTATCCAATAGAGTGGTGAGTGGAGATCACCTCAAGATTATTACCATCCTTCTTGTTTTTTTTGAAGATTTTCAGGATTCATCCTGGTTTATCTCCTTCACTCATAAATCAGTATCATCTAGTGATGCGCATAATACGGATGACATGAGTCATCCTAGTAACCAGAAATATTGACCTAGCTTTATCTCTAGAACCATGAAAAAGAATTCTAGTTTCTATGAGTGGTCCATGTTCCATGAGGTTAGGACAATTTTCCACCTTTCCAAGGAATGAGGTCAGTATTTAGTAATGTCAGCTGCTCGGGCCAAATATGCCACTGACAGTGATGGGAGGGGCTAATGTGCCACCTGTCGGCGCCAACGTCCCTGTTCCCCCGCCCCCTATTCTGGAAGGAAGTGTGCCAATTCATTCGAAACTGTGAAGTTTGACCAAAATGTGGACAATTCAATCACAGAAATTGTAAGAGGTGGCAAAACAAGAATAGGAGGATCCTGTACATTGACCGCTTCATGATATAAGATATGAATATATATATATATATATATATGTATGTACTTATACATGTGATGTATACATATGCTACAGGTATATAAATATGTATGTAGCTAACATAGGTATTGTATTTTATGTACTTAAATTACTCTTTCTTTTCTCTGGAGCTATTTCCTCATCTATCTCCCATTCTTTAAAGTCCCCCTCCCCCCCTCTTTGCCAGACAATGATATGACCACCATGTTCAGCTAGCTAGACTTTAATCATCATTTCTTTCTTGAAGCACAGATTCGTGCTCAAATTTTGTGTTCCTATCCTTGTCTGATCTTTGAGTGCCCTTTGTGATGTCTTTGATGTGGAACTTGGTCATTGGCCTCGTGTTACATAATTCAGATATGAATCATCGATAGAAACTAACAAAATTTACCTTTCTTGACTAACCGTGAATCGAAAACTGGTCTACATTTTACAAATTTCTCCCCTGTTCTCGGGTAATAACCTCTGGGGTAGATTTGTCAAGTCCATCAGTTTTATCGCATTTGCCAAATTTATCACTGCCAGTTAATTTATGGCCTCCAGAAATTCCATAGTGGATCGACTGATATGTGGGTTGTGAAACAAGGGGGACTTACAGGAATTCATGATAAACTTCAGGAATGGGACCCCATCTCTCACTGGGTGTGGTCAATGAAGGATGAAAAGCACTTTGGTTGGGGGAGGGGGGGTTGTTGATTGGGAGAAAGGGTGTCATATTGGTCAGATGTATGGTATTTACTGTGTAAAAAGCTGAAACCAATTTGGGGGTTTTGCCCTCCCCCCTTCCCACCCTGGCTGACCTACCTCACCTCATCCCCCTCCCAACCATCCCGGCTGACCCACAACTGACACAACTGAGTGACCTACCTTGGTTTATACATAACATGTATATGAGTAGACCAGCACATTTGTATAAATGAGGGCGCTCTTTCCTTTTGATGCGAACTCGCCCTGCCCTGCTTGCTGATGTATTAATAGTCGCCCCCACTATCTTCAGTTCTTGACTAGCTCCCTCTATTTTGGTAATGGAGCCATGCTTATGCATCACTGAGAATGTTGCTCCAGAGTTCAATTAGAGGAGGTAATTTACTCTGGTACCACATTGGATTGGAGAAGTCCATGTTGGTTGCTATGGCAACAAGACCAGTGCATGGTAGTGTACCCTCTAGGGAGGAGAACCAATGATACAAAATAACATCATTAGTCATTTCTGGGATGAGAGAGAGACGGGCCTTCCACATGATGTTTGTGTATGGTAGAAGCTATATGGGTTGGCGTTCAGAGATAAGTGGGTTAGGGGGGTGTTGATTATGCATGAAATTTGATCCAGTAAATTAATGAAGTAGGGGAGAATCCAGTGGGAATCTATGGGAGTAATAGGAAATGAACTTCTTGAGAATTAGTAAGAGGTAGTGGTGATTACTGTAGTTGTTCGGTGCTAAGGTGGAAAAAAATTGGAAATGAGAATTGAGTAAACTAATCTTTAGATATAGCTTACACAAAGAACTGAAAGATCTGCTTGTCTGCTGTTAAAGTCATTGTAGGTTCTACCGAGTCAGGCCCATTGGCTACGCGACAGAAAAGAAATTTGTCTTGGGGGGGGGGGGGCAATCGGCTATGCAGAAATTTGTCATGGGGGGGGGGGCTCTTGGATTATGAAATCTGAGAATGTAGCCCTAACATTCCCCTGGGTGATAAGTGCATTTTAAAGGACTCTGAGGGCAAAAGTCACAATGTTCAAGACAAACCTTGCCAGTGAATAGCTTCAAATTCTTGCAATCTGGCAGCACAGGTGAGATCAGCGATGCACCTGATTTCAGGCAGCTAATCCAACCCTACAGTAGATTTATATATTGTTCAGAGGATGTTGAATTTCATTAGGTCCAGATATCGGTTCCAAAGCATGAAAAACTAATTATCTGAGTAGACTAATCTCTAGATAATCTAAGACAAACTGAACTGGATGAGCTGAATGCAATATGTTTTAGCCTACTCACTTCTGGAAGAGCTTCAAATTTGATGGAATGCGAATGTTAAGTGGTATTGCCATCATTTTATCAAGTATAAGTATTAGGTAAAATTGAGAGAAAAGGGTGCTTTATTTTGTGCCATTGTTACTGTTGTAATAAAAGTTTGGAATCATAATACCAATGAGTTAATGACTGAACAAGTTACTCAGTATGGGAATTGCTCCCTGGAAGTTGCACACCATTAAAATGATGCCTGAACACAATACTTCAAAGCAATATGATGAACCCAAAACATGAGCCAGTAAATAAATACAAACAAAATTTACTGAATAACCAAATAGTATTATTACCCGTACACCCCCGTGTGAAATTCAATACAACTAGAAATTTGTTTGAATCCTGCCAATCCATGTTCGAACAGGCGGACGAAAAGACCCTCGAATCTGGATCTCGTTGTGATGTTAGCATCCATTTTCATGCCGAGTTAAGTCGGCATGAATGATCTAATTGGGCAAACCAGCCAGAAAAAACACGAGGTGTTTCAGCGTTCAGTCAGAGTGGCGAAAAATTAAATAGCTATAGAGACGTTTGTGAGTAGTATGACTGAAGTGAGGGGAATGGCGTAGCTGTCACTGCACATCAGCGATTGGTCTCTCAACATCGCCCTGGGAGTCATGTTTCTGTCATATTTTGGTATACGTACTGAATAACATAACAAAAAAAGTAAATATTGCTGGTCTGTATTGCGTATTAGCGTGATCCAGCGCGATTGCGTAGTGTGATGTCAGGCATCTCTGAACGTGTTAAAGACATTTGCACACTGTAAAGTTTTCACACTTCTGAGGATACAGTATGTTGAGATTTCAGTGACGGCTCAGTTTTTCGACATCATCGCATGGAGTTGTGTTTCTCTCAATATGTGGTTAGGCTGCATGGATGAGTAGATCAGACAGACTGACCTGCAGATGCTACGTGGTGTGCTTTCTGTATGTCAAAGGTCAAAAGTGCATTGATGCAGCTGCCATGCAGCGCTTGGGAAAGATGTAATACCATATGAGGTTCAACATTAAAACATGTATACTATGTTGTTTTGTTTTCCCTCCATGGATTCCTGTATGCCGTGAGCAGTGAGGCTGTTTTTGTGGTTCGACAGGTGGATTGTTGTTGAATGCATCAAGTTGGAAAATTATCATCTAAGGATTTGATACTAACTTGTTCCAGTCAGTCTTGACTTGAGTCACCTCATTTGAGTTGTCCTTATGGATCTCTAGTTTAGATCACTCTGTGGAATATAATGTCAGTCCTTGCTCCCCAAGATGAAGAAGGCCTGTAGGATGCAGGGCCTTGGTCGCACAAGCTTCCAAGATCGAAGGTAACTAACTACTATTAGTAGTATCAACTTAAAACTGCAACCCCTGGGTGGGGCCATTAGACTGTACACATAGAGTCCCCGATGAGAGAGGCCTCTAAGCTAGGTCATTCTGTACCGTCTAGCTGATAAGCTCTTCTGTTGGTAGCAACGAGATGGGTATGGAAGGGATTCTCCCCGGGAGCTAATCATTATGACCTATTTTTAAATTGTCACTACTCGTTGAGAACGCAAACCGATACATTCCATCTTTGGAAAGTTAGTTATTCTTAATAATGGGAGAGGGGGGTACATCTACAGTTATATGCTAGTCACCTGAACAAAAATTCCTTCAGTAGTAAAAAAAAAAAAAAAGTCTTCTGGACTGCGAAACTATTTTGTCCTGTATCAGAAAATAATTCCTATCAAAGGACAATATGTGACACGACATTTACATTATTTGCCGAGTATATTTAGTATGGCATTAACTATTATTATTATTATAACAAACTAGTACGCCCCATGCGCCCTCCAGCATTTGATCACTCCTGATAAATTATTACATATTTGGGGCAAGCCAAAATTGAATTATTCCAATGCCCCTTAGCTGTCCTTCATGTATATGATATGTTAAAGCATATATTGGACTAATATTTTCTTTATCGCAAACTTTATCTCACGCCCTTTTCGCATTATTCGAATGGGTAGGAGGATGTATACTTAAACGTAGTATGTTGGAGTGGACTAATACTCTATCCCTTGGGAGCGGAGATGGTTTGTCATGTTCAGCGGTTTTTTTTTTTGTTTTAGCACTCATCACATCTCGATTAGCCGTTTTTTGTAATCAGCCATGCCGCTTACCGTCGAGGCTGTGCGCTGCGGACACTTGAAAAATGCTAATTAATTTCTGTTACGGTGACGAATGCCTCACTTGTAAAAGACGTTCACCCCCGTATTGCACCGCTGCAGGTAGTTTCTTAAACAAAGGCGGGGGCGGTGGGGCTTAAAGAGGCTTGTCATCTGGAAGCACCAGAATGTTAAAATGATCTGATAAACTGTGATATGAGTCTTGCTGAGTGAGACTTTAAAAAACAGACCTGTCCATTATTCGCCGGGTGTTACGAGATGATAAAGCCCACATTGAAACAAGCATGTTGCCATTGCTCTTTGCAAGGCAGTTGCCTAGCCAGGCTCTTCAATCCAAGAGGGGCAGAGGGAAAATTGCTTAGGGGGTGGGTAGGTTTGAATTAGTTAATTCACATTGAAGGACCTACATGTTCTGTGCAGTCAGTGGTTCAATTTGGGGTGGAGGGAGGTGGGCTTTCAACTTCTGGAGGCCCCAGCCCTCTCTGACTACACCACTGGGCAAAGCATCCAATTGTCTTGAAGGCAGTAGAGTAGCGAGGTAAGTAATAATTATGCTCACATGCATGCCATATTTCTCCAAGCTCAGATGTAGCAGAAGGAGAGAAAGGGCCCAGCATCCCATGCCCTTGAATGACAATTGGTGTTTTTTTACAGAAAGCTGTTATTAGCTGGCTCGTTTCTGCCACATGGGCCCTCCTAAAGTCCTTCCCTATCACTCCCACTTCGCTATAAGGGGCTTGTAGGCCCCTAACATCTTCCAGCCTCCACCCAAAACAGTCTTTGATGGAGAAGTGATACTTCATACATTCGTCCCTGGGGATTTGTTTGGCTTTGTGATGTGCTTAGCCAGGAGCGTTCTACAATCTGTATGGGGGGCATATGGGGAGAGTTTTGTCAGTGGTCGCACAGCATGGTCCAACATCTGCCACCATTTGTTGTCTTTCTTCCGAGTGACTTTATTCCTATCGGAGGACCAACTTTTTGATGCTAACAGGACAAGTTTTAGTCTAACCTTCCACCAAACTCGATTAACAATGTCATTTGTTCGGGGATAAGTTTAATATTGGTTGCAAGGCAGTTCAGCTCTCGTGGAAAGCCCCTCATAATATCTGTTGTGATTGTTGTTTCTTTCTTGGGGAATTGTGTAAGCACAAAGAGGGGCGGATATCCAGTAATTCAAATGAGGGAGGACTCACTTCTTGCTGGACATTCAGCCCCTCTTGGCCCCTCCTCAATTCCACCCCCACTTAACAAACATACGCCTTTAGCCAAATTCAATCTCCCATTTTGATGCCTTCCTCCCTCTGCTGAAAAAAAAAAAATGGTCAGCATATCTTCATCTCGGTTAAAGCAAAACGGCAGACACCAGAGGGCGAGGAGAGCGCAGTTGAGATCACTCCAAACCCCCGCGAGGAGAATTTTCCGCCGTAAACACATAAGTCATCTGCGCAGAGCGATTTGTCAGTTACCGAGTGGACCAGGGCATGAATGAAATTTGCGTATTGCCTCCCACGTAGCCCAACGAGTCGCGTGGGGATATCAGATAGCGACTGGGAAGCAGGAGAGGATGCAGGTTGGCGTTTTGGATCGGTACGGTCTCCTCGGATCATGGTGGATCATGCAGGCGACAGCTCGGGAGGCCATGGCTAGAAGGGAGGTAGACGGGAGCTCTATGCCTCCCCACAGGTGCCGGGCAGGGCCGGAAGGTCAAGGCGAAGGATGTGTTGTCACGCCAGGGAAAGAAAGAAACAAGAAAACAGGATTCAAACCGTCTTGTGTGTGGAGGGTCTGGTGTTTAGGGTGGTAGAAACTAGGGCAAGGCACAGAGGAGGGGGGGGGAATGGGTGGGGGGGTGGAAGATGGTCTTCGCAGGTCATATTATGGATACGATATTGCAGTTGAAACCAGTCTGGAAGGTTCTGTTGTACCCACAACAAATCTTGTTCATTGATTGTTCCATCTGTATAAGGGTAGATTTTCTTTATCTGGGTCTGGTACCGGGGAGAAGGGGGGGTTCTTGACGGTGACATTAGGACTGAAATTTTGCTTGACTGAGATAGGTTTGGTTCCAATTTAAAGAGCCAAAAAGGCATTGTTTGATTCAATTCTATGGTGCAATTGTTTTGGGTAGGTTCTGCATATGGGGGTTATTCGGAGAGGGGGGACATAGGTAACTAATATCTATTAACTTAACAGGGTGTAGGGTATTGTGCCCTCCTTGTGAGTCAGGGAGAGTAACCACACCGATTAATGATACATCTATTGGAAAAGAAGTCGATGTTGTTACAGCGTGTTGTGCTGTCCGGGCAATGGATATTCTGGGCTCATGGGTGAAAATGAACTGTATCTTTTATCTTCATCTTTTATGAGGAAAAGTTTTATATATTTTTTTATGGGGTTCAATCAAACCCTAGTCAAATTGTACAATAACGATAGAAAATTGAGCGGCCCACACCTCAGCTATAAAAGTATCGAAAACACAGGCTTGATATAAAGCCGGCGGGTTGAATAGGCTGTGAGTCACGTGTAACTATCCCCATTTTATGAACATGTCAAGGTCATCGGATTAATAATGAATTATAGATGGCTGTGTGTCACCATTTCTTCTGAGTGACGTCGTTATTGAGTAGTGTGCGAGCAATAACTTTTAATGTTAATTTTATACAGTGTGCATTTATAGTTTGGTGTATGTGGTGGCATTCTCCCCATCATTTCAAACTATGTGCTGGAAAAACGTATCATGTTATAGTGCAAGACCCACCGCACATGGTCCAACCAATCAGAAAACTACGCACATGCTACCTCAGACTATAAAAATTTGTGCGAAGCTCCAAGCAAATGGAGTTGGCGTTGACATGCGCTGCTGAATTTGGCATTGGCAGAGACTGACCGATTTCATCGAAAAACTCAAGGCAATTGTAAAACTACTTTGGTCGACTCAAACAAGGGAGGGGAGAGATGTGCTTCTTGCAAAAACATCCAATTTGTTGGATAATATTATTCCAATGGAACTTGGTGAATATATAATCACGAGGCCTAATTCAGGCAGTATTGGTCACAAACCAATCTTCATTTCTGGTCGTAACAGAGATTCTACCAACAAAAAGCCACAGGGATGGCTTGTCACACTATGTAAGTGATCTCCATATAAATTGATCCAAGTTCATCCCCCCCCCCCCCCCTTCCCCCTTCCAGGAATTCAACTTATGAGTTTAGTGTGTGGGACCATATTATAGTATTGTAGCATATTACTGAATTCAGGTATAATGCTTGGTGCAGCTCAAACCCCTTGAGCTATTTAGGCATCGACTGACGGACGTACGTTGTTTCCTCGTCATTAATCCTCTTCTTACAAAGCTCTTCCCAAATTAGGCTGGATTGATTTTTGGAAGTGGGTCGTTGGACAGTGATCTGGCATATAGTATGGCCGACCTCTCTTTGTACTCCAGATATGGTCACTGAGCCCTGAGGGGCACCCATCGGTGGGCAGGCAATCTGGGACTGGAGCTTGTGGCAGTGGAACGAAAAAATCTCTGTTGTTCAATTAAAGCTAGGCCAGAACAAGAGGCACTTCAGGGAAGTGTCTGAGTTAAGTGATTCCACAGGCAAAATTAGCATTAATATTGTAGGTTTAATACTCAACATACAGTACTTCAGACCAGACTGTAGCAGATTCATTGACTTTTAGATCTGTCTGGCTTTGGATTTAGAGAGGCAGTGAACTTGAACTGGGTGCCCCAACCTCTAATGCCTCGTTAAACTTTCACATGCATAGTTGTACGACCAATCTACATATTCTGCTCTCAGAAAATTTTGTAACTAACAGGACATGCCCACTTTTCTTTAAGCTCAGAGTTGTCAAGTATGCTGGGCTCTCCTGCATTATGCCCACTGTTGAAGAGCTCGGTCTCTTGTGAAAGGATTAGTATTCTTCATTTCTCGATTTTTTTCCCACTGAAGAATGCCGATTCAGTCAAAAAATTAAGTGTATGGTAACCTGTGGCTCATTAGCCAGGTAGCTCACTGAATGGGCAGGGTGCAAACTGTCTCCCTATAATAAAAAGGTGATAAGAAGAGGGGTCTTGATAACATACAACTTACAGAGATATGTTGGCATTTCTTTAAATTCAATTCAAATACCTATTGGTACTTTTGTGTGCCTCCAGTTGAAAGAAATTATTCTTGTTTTCCCGGCTTATTCAAGACATTCCCACCACAACCTGAAGTCTTTTTGTTTTCAACATTCGTATAAAACTTAAATCACATGAAAACAATGAAAATGCAATGATCCCCATCGAATTGCATTTCCTTTTTAAATGTACCTAAAAACCGGAAATTATAAAGTGGCCCTTGATCGAAAGCAAAACAATTCAACCTCCCACCCGGTCCCTCCCAGCCCCAGCCCGGACTGGCCTCATTTAGAAAAATGAATCATCGGACATGAATTCGGTTGTCACGTGTCATTTTGCTCATCAATTTAGGGTAAATACCTCACTTGATCCCAAATAAATCATGCTCCCTCTAAACATGCCTTGTGTCCGTCATATCTCCCAGTATTAGTCGCCAATGTCGATTAAACCAATGTATCAACGCGCGGCGCCCCCAAGATTTTTTGGGGGACTCGCCATCATTAGGGCAGTGATCGAAAAAAACATATAGGTGGAAAAGATTGTTGTAGCCCGGCGTATCAATTAACATTTAATGCGATTTGAGAGGGTTTTTGCTGTAAAGCCCTACTAAATGATCTAGTATAGGCCTCTGTTGATTCTGATGACCATTATATTTCATGCATCCTGATCCAGGCCTTAATCGTAGTATTTGATGGGGATAGACCTTCACGGTCCCTGATTCTCGTAAAAAGAGGCGCTATCGTCTACGGAAACCTATTCAACTAACCACTTGAGATGGCAGCAGATTGCTCAAAAACATACATATATTAAAAAAATAATAACCCTAAGCCCAAAATTTTCAAGTGGCAGTAAGTTTCAAACGCGCCTGTTCAGAGCACCAACAGGCAATATCAGTCACACAACCCCCAGCAAATAATGGATGCTTGCATATGCATGATATCACAACAAAATCTTTCTTAATGGTATATCATAGCATCGACATGTCATAGTAACAATATAATGTATTGATAATGATTGCACTGAGTCGATTTCTCATTGTGACGTCATGCAAAAGACGTCTTCATTTGTTAGCCATGTGATCTACAAAACCATCCCTTAGGAGAAACTCCACTCCAGGCTTTTCCTAAAGTCATGTAGTCCATATTAGAATGATATTGACTTACATTTTCCGGTAAACCTGCAGGTGTGCGCTTATGGGAGTGGCTCTATTTAGAAGAAATACGTATTTAATGGGGAGGTCCGGAAGGGCAAGACCCCCCCCAACCCCACCCCATCAACATTGATGAGGGGCCCTACAGGATAACTTTTGTTGCCTACATAGAACTTCGCCTCTCTACTGCATGCTCATAGGAAACACCAAACATCAAGAGAGTGGCTAGGTTGTTAAGCCTAGGGACCTATTTACATTTTAGTCTGATCTATTTAATTTGTCTCTAGCTCTCTCGGCCTTTTATATTATTTTTCCCCCTAATCCCCTTCCTAGAGGTAAACATTCTGTGTGCTTCTACATATTAATATCATGGGGACACTCGGCAATGAGCTATCGTGTCACTTGCCAGTAGAGTGGATTCTCAACATGCATTTAGAGATCAATGTCATACGAATATGAGTGCTGTTCACAATTATTTAAATCCTGTTATGAAGCTGTGTATAGTACATACTTGACTCCATAAACCTAGCCTGGCCCATTCAACTTGAGGCAAACTTAAAATTCATGGTTCGATTGGATTTATTTATTTTAATCATTCATTCAATATGTTTCAAAAGGAGAGAAAATCAGTAACATAGAATGGATCAGTTGGTTATCTCAGTGACCCTATTTCAAGACGCCCAAACACTCCGTCCATAGCACGTTGCTTTAATTGACGGATTGCATTAGCCAGACATCAGTATTGTTGCTATGGTTGGGTGATTCAGCCCCCGTCACGTCGGCATCTCTATGGGCCGATGAGACTACGGGTGCGTTATCACCTCAACCATCCTGGCTCTGTGACGTGAAAGGGAATGTAATTCTGTGGGATAGTCGAAAAAACCAACTTCGCAAACGTTGTTCATTTGTCCTCGGAACTATTTAAAGCTCGGGCCGGAATTACGAACTCGGTCAATCTATGGACGAACGTCGTTCGCAGCTGCCGTTTAAAATCTTCGTGCCACAGGGTCATGGGAGGTGGATTTGATCTAGTTAACCAGGACCGTAATTACTGCAAAATTCATTAGAGTTCGTGGAAGAAAATTACAGTTACCATAAACTCTAGACATGATTCATGTTACAGTCTGTTGTAATGAAATCTCTCAGCCTGTGATGTCGTAGCACACTTCTTTTTCCTGCGTGTAGTTTTGTTCATTGCACATGAAATCAGCTGCAACAGTAGAGAGGTGTTATTACTGTCCAACTTGTGTATTCGCCCCCCCCCCACACTGTTTTTTGCCATGGCTTCATTGACGCGCAATTTTAATACAATTATGTATTGCTTGCATCCCCACTTATTGGAGCATACCACATTGCTCCCTTTTCGTCTTTTTGCAACTGCCTTCCTCCTCCCTGACCCCATACTGAAAGTTACCCATCCCATGCTCTTAAGTGGAAGAAAAAAAACGGTGAATCAACAATCAGCACAAATTCTTATTCTTTAGCATCACAAAGCCGCATACAGCTCAATGTATTCATACTGAAGAGTGTGATAATATATTATTCTTTTCACAATGCTTTCCTCTCTATTCCGGAGGCAACATACCTCTATGCTCGTTCGTACACCCACTAATCAATGCTGGAGAGACATTGAAACTGTCAAATCTCAGCGCAGCGTAAACAGTCTACAGGGTAATCGTTGGAAGGTTGCCAATAATCCATAGCGCGAGTGATCGACAGCCTGCTAACGGTGATAACTTTGCGCAATTCGAATTGTAACCGCTCTGCTGTCTTTGAATTGAAGGATGGCATCAGAGGACTCGAGTTACAGCGATAATTCTGCATTGCACGAAATCAAATACTGGGTGGGGATAATCTTAGGCGCAAGGAGGTTCAATTCAAATTTTTTTGAAATAATTTTGGAAGGTAACCCAGGGCCCAGTGGTTTAAAATTGGGGAATGGGGGAGGTGGAGGCTGTTGTATAGCATAAACTAGATTTAGTATAATTTATTTACAGTACTATTTTCACCATATGTAAATGCTGGGGAAATGTTTTGAGCATGCATTTTTTGTTGAAAAGAAAATTGTATATATATAGTATTGCATGACTGATAGCATTTACTCTACTCCTATTCTTCAGGGTGCCAGAAGTACGAAACCCCGATATTCCTAGGGGACAAAAATAAATATTTTCATTTCCTGAATCGTGAAGCATACCGTATAAGGATTGAACCTGTCCCAACGACCCACTAATGTGTTTAGGGGGGAATGTCGGGCCTTAACGGGATCATCCCTGGATGTGAGTAGAACCATTCAACTCCATTAAACTGAACCAATTCTCTCCATGTTTACAATTTCATTGAAGCAGGGTGTAATTCCTATTATCTGTTGTGTATATAGGATGAGTCAGGGGATCAGGGAACTTGTATTTTATAGTTTTCCGCACACTGGTGGCAATGTTCTGACTGCCGAATGACCCGCAAAAGACTTTGACACATGTTATTGTCCATAATCAGTTATACTGCTCCCGGAATCCGGCTGTTATTAAAAGGGCACAGTGTCACCTGCAATTTTGTCTACCTGTAATTTACATCCGGAGCTTTGCATTAGTTAGCAATCTTATAATACGCTTAGACTTACACTTTCCTTGCAAGACAACCATCCTTCATCTTCCTGGGTTGCAAGTGTGCAGGTCAAGGCATTAAATTTTCCAGAGCAATGACATCTCTGTCGATGAACTACCATCGGACGACCTAATAGAGGGAGTTGAAACTGTGCAGCAAAAACGATCTGCCCTTCTAGTAAATGAACTCCTGTGTTAGACAACATATATCTATATATTCATTGCTCGTGGCAATTATCATTTGAGAGAATTCTCCTAATGGTAATTAATGTTGCAGCAGGTTGGAGATTCGAGGCGATTGTGCCATAGCAACCCCACTCAATATATTGGCATTGATACTGGATCGTGGACATTACCCAGGTAAACGTCCTCAGCATCTACTGCAGGAACGTCACCTACTCAGAAACAAGACTAATTTCTTAGTGGGGAGGCAGTCAAATCCCAATGAAACTTTATTTCACAGTCCGTTGAGGTGAATTTTGCAGTTCAGTGAATTGTCATTGATCCGCCGCACATTAATTATCTTTTCTCCGATAGGTTATGATCGATTGATACAAAAAATGTCACCTCATATTTCAGGCCCTCCTTAGTTAGATCCAATATTTTTTTTTTTGTGGGGGGGGGGGTGGGGGTGATTATGATGGCCCACCATTTCAGTAGAAGCGCAGCCATTGTTGGCATGGATGCATGAGAAAGTTCCCCAGTAAATTAGAGCCCCCTCAGAGCCTGAGAAGGGCTTCCAGCTGCAAATGCTGTTAAATTATTGTTTCAAGAATTGGTATTGTTTCACATATTCATAAATATGCATTCCATGGACCCAATTAGGTGGCGGGGCTCGTGTATTGAAGGGGGTAGCTGATGGTGGACCCTATTCTAAAAAAACCGTTGAACCGGCCTGCTGTGAGATTTGAAAATGAAATAGTGCTCTCCTATGTTGTATCATATATTTCTTGGGCCGTATTCCAGTGGCTGATTTGGGTGGCTCGTAAGGGCATTATATATTTTACTCTGCGGGATGGTGGCCGTTTGTGGGTGTCTCTACGGGAAATCATATAATTTTGTTTTGGGGGATGATATTCTGGTGGCCGGTATGGGCTCATACAGATTAAATTGGGGCTATCTGAGTGCATCTATATACGCTGCCTATGCAGAATTAGGACTAACCTCCTTAGCACTGCATCTTGCATATTCTAATTAGATACGGTGCCAGTAATAACTTTACACTTCCGAAAAAAGGAAAATTACAACAGAAAAAACAATTACAAGATGGAGTTGAACAAATTTACATTCGAACTATTCTCCTGTCGAAACCTAGGAAAGAGCTCCTCCATTTCCTGGATCCCAGCTGTAACCTGCACGTATTAATACACCATCGCAATAATCTGTTACCAATCTTCACAGAAACTAGATTCAATACCCCGCACTCAGATTCACTCGCTATAACCCAGATAACATATGCATAACATAGTTTCCCTCTAAGACTACTTGGCCGCACTTATTACCATGACTTAACAATACTTTGAGTTATATTTTCCGTATATCAACCATTGCATGGAGGTTGCCCATTTTTTTGTGTACAATTGGGTGCAACCTAAATTCATTCATGAATTCATTGTATCTAGTTGCTATATCCTGGTTTCGGTATATACACCCTCTGTTCCCAAATTGGCCTCTTGGTATTTAGCGCTGGCATAACCCCTTCTTGAGCCTTGTTTACTCTGGGGCCTAGTCACTCTGCAAGAATTACGGTACATCTTCTCGCTCCTAAGGCGATTCAATCAGTCAGCGAATTTATTCTCACTCGGGCTCCTTTCTGCCGTAAAGAATGGCCAGTCCCTTCCTATCAAAACGTGTTTGGCAGTAATCTTAGACGGCCTTTTTTTTGTTTACGAACGGCTCCGTTTCTCGTTCCCTCCCTCCTGACAGCGATTTGATCCAAGTTGGACGTGTGTGTGGGGGGGGGGGGGAACGGGGGTGGGGGGGGGGGGGGGCGGGGTGAAGGCAGGGTCAAGCATTTTCAATCTGGTCCAGACGGGAGAAGTAGCGCGTATATAATCTGACGGGCACCCGATACACTGTTAATGGTCGTGGGTCAAACCGTGACCAACCTTGATTGTTTATACTGCGGAATTCAAGTTTACATTTGGGGAAAGAACGTTTAAATGCCCATGAGCCTGCTATTAGAAATAAGAGAGCATGGATGAAGCCCC
Organism: Sclerodactyla briareus; assembly: GCA_026419785.1. Lineage (NCBI taxonomy): Eukaryota > Metazoa > Echinodermata > Holothuroidea > Dendrochirotida > Sclerodactylidae > Sclerodactyla > Sclerodactyla briareus. The sequence goes on along the minus strand of JAODTK010001732.1, from coordinate 85,805 downwards.
GTCTTTTGTGCGCTATACCTTCCCAGACCTAGCTACGTGGTTTTGTATATAGTCAGATCAGATCATACCTTAGACTGCAAACGTGTCTCCTGTTGAATGCTCGATCCGCTGCGGAAGAAGTTACGGGGCATTGGTGCCAGAAACGCAAACTCATCAGAGAGCAGTTACTGGGCACACGTCGTGAGGATGAAGCTGTTTACTTACATGCGACAGAATCATGTTTGTGTAAACAATCACCTAAATGAATCATTTTCTGATGTCCGCACAACCTCATCATGTCATTCTCACATTTGAAAGACTTCCCCTGACGAATTAAAGCCTATTACATGATACCTCCATAACTTTTGGTTTTTTCTCTGGCACGGACTTATTTACCCAATAGGGAGGCGGATGTTTACGTTTTGATGCCAATGCTATTTAGAAGGACACAGCATCTGGTGCAGTGGTAGCTATATCAGAACTGCAAGGCATGTTTCCTAATTGTCCCGTGCCACCCCATGTAAAAGTGGGTACCTTGTGAGGTGACTGTGAAAGTCGCGAGCGCCATATGTAGCATTTCTATTGGGGAGTGCCTCTGCTGGGGCATACAGGGTGTATATCACAGAGGAGGCCTGGGGGAGGGGGGGGCAAATCTCCTCGACTGCAGCGGTGCTGGTCGGGTGGGCTGTTTTATATGTCACAAATCATTGTCTCATCTGCACATTGTCAAGATATTCTGTAAAGTAGGCACTTGTCCCCAAAATGGATTGGACTGGAAGGCATCCATCAAAATACATATCAAGAAGACTGCATGTTTATATTCAAACTGCTGAGGAAACAAATTGACTAAAACTTAGATCTCTCTAATTCATCAACTTACCCCACATGACTTGTGCACCCACCCCTGCCGCAGGCACCCTGGATACTTTAAAACGAAAGGTTCGAAAACGCTGACAAATTCCAGCGATCAAGTACAGAAATGGTAGAAGCCAAAAACGCTACTAGGATTTTTTTTTTGCTACTGGTTGATTTTGGGGCAGATATCTTAGGAGCCCAAACTTGAACGAGCTAGACACGACCTGGAAAAACGAAATGGTGATGGGGTGGCCAAACTGCAATCGTGTAATGCCAGAAGCCTCGACGTGCAAATTGGGTGGGTGCAGTCCATGTGGGGTAAGTATTCGTCATAAATTGACAGATTCCCGAACCTTTCTGTTTTGTGAATCCGGCCCTCAATTTCAGTATGACCTTGAACCACAAGTTGCTTGAAAACCCAGGTGCACTTCTATCGGAGCATGAGCTTTCTATAGATTTAATACAGTAAACAAGATTAACTACCCGTTAACCAACAGATCCGTGAAGCTTCCTGAGAAGGCTTTCACCTTTAACCTGACCATGAGCAGGAGTGTGACCATAAACCAGAGTCAAGTGTGATGATAAGTGCAGATACATATTGATCAGGATTATACGGCCTTGTAGACGTTCTGCTGAGTCACTGCTTCCCAGACCGACTTGATGCTGTTTAATGGGTTGGCTTGATTGCCAGACCGCCGATCGTACTTAACGTCTACATTCTTACGGAACAGAAACAATACGAGACCACGATGACTAAAGTCAACGCACGAAGACTGTTGATTTGGACCATGATGATGTTTGACACTGAATTAAGATGGGAGATTTATTATAGGGTGAGGGGACATAATCATAAAGTGGCAAAATATGATTGAGGCAGTTCTGTTGGTGGAGATGGCCATCTATTTGGATTAGCATTTCGTCTGTTTCTGCCCTGTTACTACCTTGTACAACACTAGGCGAATGGGCATTCAGCAGTGGAATGCTTGCGAGAATACATTTGTAGGTGAATATCCTCATCTTGAATGGCTTGGAATTGCGGATGGCTGTAACATTCTAGAGAGGTAGGCTGGAGGCCCCCTCCTATGATCCCCCTCCAAAATCATTCTTTTCACCATGCCCTCGTCCAAAAGTCCCATCTCCGGAAACTATTATCAAACAAAACAATTCTCAGAGCACTTACCTGCGACCGCTTAGAGATTAGAGTGGATACGGAACCCCCCAACGATTATTTCCTTCTTTCGTTTCTACGACGTCTTCCCCATGGCACCCCCCAGTCGATATATACATACAACATTGGAGCATTCTCCTGTCATAGGTAATCAGAGTAAGTGCATCAAGCCTTCCTCTCAATGGGCATTTCTTTTTTTCTGGTACATGCTGTTTGCGTCTTTCTGATTCGCCTCGTCACCTAACAGCCCGGCATGAATTGCGTAATTATGCTTCTGAGTAACATAGACTATAGTAAGTCCATCCATGTGCACAGTGACCGAGTAGTTCTTGCAAACAGTGCAAAATGGCTTTCTCTAATTGGATCATGGTAACTGAATTGTTAATGTCCATCATGTTAAGTGATCACTTGTTGAGCCCAGTTGAAGCTTGGGTTCCATGTGGTGAGAGGCAGGAGGGGGGGGGTGGTCATCATGGATTGTTGATTTTACTTGGGTGGGGGTGGGTTGTGGTCGTCATGGATGGATTTCATTTTTATTTGATATCTATGGATTTTAGAGACTGTCTGGATTATCAGAACTTCCTTGCCATATTGATTGTATATGCACCGGCGATAACTACTTCTCTACTCACTAGCACTCAAATGATGATCGAGGCAGGGGTGAAACCAGAATCCCACCCTGCTCCTGAACTCCACCTCCCCCTTCTCCCCCAAAAGGTGCTGATCATTGACTCCCTCCGAACTCACAAACTTTCCTTGGAACGGAGGAGCAGAAGCTCCAGTTAACATGAGTGCTCACAACATACCCGACCCCAATAAAGACATATGGGGCAGATATTCCCCTAAAAAACCCAGCACCAAAAAAAAAAAAAAAAATCCACTGCATTACTGGAGTAAGACTCATGACCATTCTGCCCATTTGCAACTGCAGTAAGTCCCGTAGGGAGAACATCTGGGCGACTGCTAGAATTTGAACCCCGATTTTTGCTTGTTCTGCTTGCGGCCGTCATCTGACTCCGAGACCCTTTTTCCTCTGCCTTAAATATTTCCCGTGAATCGGCCAAATCTGTGCTTGTGAGAAATTTTAGGACCACCGTAGCCGGGGGGTACCATTCCTCAATCCACCCTATAATCTAACCCCCCCCCTAAAAAAAAAAAAAAAATTCATCCAGCCAGGAATAAAACACAGACCATAGGTGTTACGGGCCGAGCCTGGTCGGTATTTCACTACTGAGTACGTGACCAGTCATACTTGATTCTACAATGCCTGTTAGGATTAGCAGTTCATATAGTTATAAGAACAATGGATTAGGGGGCGAGGACTAGGAGTCATGTTCAATCATAAAAAACCTCACTGAGCCGTAATTGGCTCAACGCAATGTTGCTCCGAATATCCATTTTAACCCTAGGTACACAAGTCCACGACAGTAGTGTTTTATCATTTCATTCGATCGGGGTTTAATAATTGCCTCTGGAGCAAGGCAGCTGTCGCTATTTTAACCTACAGCGAGCGTGTCGTGGTGCAGGGGAACCAGCTCCTGACATTTAATTTTTGATCTGGTTGTATCCCATCTGTCATTGAACCATTCTGCGGTCCATTTCCTCCAACATGAATCCATGTAACACAGGAAAAATTAGACATATAATTATATATATTATTTGTTCTGAGGGTTGCGGAGGAATGTCCTTGGTGGATCATCGCTGGAAGCGACTCATGTTGTATGTGAGGTCGTGGAGACGGTTAATTATCAGGCATCGGCAATGATTATTAGGCTTGTGTGTTTATTGTTAGTCGGGTGGTGTATTTATGTTATACAGAGGCATGAGGGCTTGCGAGGTGCAGCATCCGGTGCACCTCCTGCCGCATGGGGAGATATATATTATCCCCTCACATTTTGGTGATGCTCCTAAAATTGCCTCAATATTTTCACTCAGTACTTCTTGTTCAAAGGCCCCATCAGAGCCCCCCCCTCCACCCCCCCCCCCTCAATTTTTCACAAGGATGTGCTCCACTGATGGAGGTGCAGTAATACTACTCGCTAGAGACTAAACTGAGTTCATTGCACAAATTTATTTGAACTGGAGATGAGTAGTCAATGTGTTGGCATTTGGCATTGTTTCCATTTTGGCATCTTTCTCTTCATTAAGTTCTCCCCCCCCCCCCCCAAAAAAAAAAAAAAAAAAAAAAAAAAAATTCAACTGTTGCAGGAGACATTTTACAGTCAGGTGTTGGAAAACCTATGTAGCATCTGGAATTTCAAGGAGTCAAATGACTCTGGACCTGCTCTCTGCTAACCCTGACGCTCACTTTTGCCCCGAATAGCTGTCCGGCTCTCTATCTCCGAAAGATTTTCATTTTCTTCCTAAATGACTCTCCATTTTCAAGATATTTGTTTCAACATCACCCATATAAATAACCCCGTAACTGTGTGAGAGCCTTACAATAACATTGACATCCCTATTTTCCTCTTTGCTGTCCCCTGGCCATATTTTGCAACACCATAACTCCACTCACTTTTTTGCATAGATTGTCCTACCCATTTCCTCCGAAATCTGGCGACAAACTCCACTTTTTCGCGTTTTCGCTTTATACTGGCATCAATTTAGTTTCCTTAATTTTCAGTTCCATTTCCACCGGCTGCTGTCAATGGCCTTAGACATACAACATGACTGGGTTCTCTCTTAATAAAGGTATTGTTAAGATGAAAATACAAAATATGGGAAGTTTCGTGCGCAAGACCTCTCTCAGATTCCAATTAGTGGCTTACTGTCTCTGCTGTCTCTGGGGAATGGAACGTATCAAAATGGTGAATCACTGTGCAAAGGCACACTATTGACAGACACCGTCGCCCTCCCCAGAACTTGATGGGCAACCAACAGCTCGAAGCATTTGTGGCTGCTTGGGTTATTATCATCGAGTGTTTTGTCTCAAAATCACAAGAGAGCAGCATTGTTAGGATGCTAAGGATGGACATTTGTTTTAGGAGGTTTTTGAGAAGCCGTAACCAGAGAGAAATAGAAGAGGGGCATGGAATTGAAGGCGTGCTCTTGAAATGGATCTTTTTCCCAGATGTTCCAAAACATGCAAGTGGCCACTGAACTTTCTTTGGGCAGAACCTGTCCAGTGATCCGCCGCCTCTTTAGGAAAAACCAAGGGGATTGGCCCTGGGAACAGATCACCCACTGTCCAAAGGTTTTGGTAGATATCCATAGGATGGAAGGAACAAATGATCTGGGTGGGCAAGTGATGGATAAGAGAGATGTGGGCTTACGGTGGAAGAACACAGGAGTTCACTGATCTGTCGGCTATAAAAAAAAAAAATTTGGGGGGACAAAATTCATGTTGCACTTTGGGTGTTTAACCCCTTGCAGATTCTCTCAGCACCAGTTATTCATCTCTAGCTATGCTAGAACTATATGCCTTACACAACTGTCTGCACCACAGTCTGGCACATCGATAGTGTTGTTGCAGCGCAAGTCAGACTCACTCCTGTGACAGATTTCTTCAAACTAGCTTATGGGTGAAAAGAGGACATTTACACCCCCCCCCCCCTCCTGGAGGTTCTGGCATAATGTTGCCTTGTTGGAGTTATCTCAGTTACTTTGGGAAATTTATGACCTCACTGGGAGGGGAGAACAGTCTAGCTAATAGCTCTAGAGTCATGACCCCCCCACTTTGGAAGGTCTCCATACATAAAGATTTCCTTCACACCCAATGTTTCCCATACTGGCTTCGACTCTCCCAATTGCTCTTGACCCCCCCCCCCCCCCCCCACCTTTCAGACAGTGGCTGCGCCCTTCGGCTAATAGACTCAATAAATGAGCCTTGCAAATTTAAATTCAGAAATAGGTCAAAAATCTGCATTTACATGGCAATTATGGAATTCTCTCCAAAAACTCCCGGTCAATTATGTCAGATCCTATCTAAAGTGTGTTTAGAGTTTTACAAACGGACTTCGCTTCACTTGACCTTGTATTACAAGCAATCCTAGATTAACATTTAACCACCCCCCACTCCTCCTGTGAATTTCACATTCACGGATGAATTAAATCAGACGAGGGAAATTCATAAGTAGAAATCCTGTTTTAAAAATTTTAACACATGTTAATGAACTTGCGATTAGATATTAAATGTTGAACTCATATTTTCAAATGATCACAAATCCTTACTAAAGAGCGATTTGTACCATGTTTCCTTCATTATTCCATCTTTTCATCACTATTTCTGAACCTTCACATTAGACTTGTTTGACCCACAGTTTCTTGGAGCGACTCAGAGGAATTAAAATTTGGAGCTTTAATGGAGAATCATCTTTGGATTACCATTAATGAAACTTGGTCTAATTTCTGTTTGTCAGGGTACGTTGTTTTTTTTCTGTTTCCATTTGATAAAGAATGATTATAAAGGAGATGATGAACCATAGATTCAGTTTGGAATTTGGTTTGGACAGTTTAGAGTTTGGACTATTAGTTTTGAGCAAACTCATGCATTAGTGCAAAGTGGAACGAGGTTTGGGTAGAGGGAGGGGGGGGGGGGTACTCCATTAGTCTATTTGTATTAGCGGGGAGTAGTATACTCACTAGTTTGTTCTATTGACTATTGTAAAATCAGGGTAAGAAAAAAACTGCATTATCATAATTATTTCCAAGTCTTATGACACGTGATACTAATGTTTTCTAATAACCAATTACACAATGATCGAAGCTCTAAAGTGATAGATTCTTTTTGGTCCAAATGGCCACTGATACACACAACAAAACCTTACACAATGGAAACACATATTTAGAACAGGTGCACAGGTTGCCACGGAGATTGCATGTTTGACATTGTTTGTCTGAATGCTCTGAAAAGAGGCTGAGCAGCTGAATGCCAGAGTGACCAGAGTACTTTTCTGTGAAACACTCTGCATGACTTTAGAGACTATTTTTGACTAGTCGGAAGGCCGTGTTCTCGGATAGTAAGTCCCACAAGTTGTTTCAAGTAAATTGGGGAAATAGTCCGCAGTCCCGCGATACCCTGTATGCGGCTAAGCAAATCCCCAAATCCCATGTTTGCAAAATTTGACAGGTAGTTAATGAAGGTCCTGGGGAATTGCAATTTGTGCAGAGAACTGACTTAATATATGTTGGCACTTTCTTCTCGTTACTCTCATCCGATTCTGAGATGGGAGAAAGCAGTTTTTTTTCCTTTTTTTTCTTGCATTAAATATTTAAGTATCTATAGAACTCTTTTAGCTCTGGTTTCCTGCAGATTTACACAGACTGGTCAACCCCTTCCTAGAGAGGCCGCAGCAATCAGTTATAGCAAACTACATTGGACGTCCCATGGAGTGCTGCTAGCGAAGGTCATAGAGGCTGTCAGTAAGTAGCCCAGATTACGATAAGGTTGTAATGGAGGGCGGGTGTGGGTGGCAACTTGGACACCTGCAGGGATGGGAGGGGGGTGGGGTATGGGATATGGTCTGTTATAAAGCAGGTTATAGCAGACCTACAGGTGGGATTTCACCAATGGAGTGCTGCAGTGGAGGATATATAGCTGTCAGTAAGTAGCACAATACGATAAGGTGTATGAAGGTGTGTGTGGGTGCAACAAGGACACCTGGCGGAATGGGAGGGGGGTAAGGTATGGTATGGTATGTTTATAGCAGTTTCTAGCAGACCTACAGGTGGATGTCACCAATGGAGTGCTGCTAGTGAAGGATATAGAGGCGTGTAAGTAAGTAGCACAGATACGCTAAGGTGTATGGAAGGTGGGTGGTGGGTGGCAACAAGGACACCTGGCAGGGATGGGAGGGGGGGGTAGGTAATGGGATATGGTATTTTATTAAGCAGGTTATAGGCAGACCAAAAGGTGGCTTGTCACACTGGAGTTGCTGCTAGCCAAAGTTGTAGAGGCTGTCAGTAAGTACTAAGTAGCACATAGTGACCCACCTGGAGGGTGTGGGGGGGGGGGTGGACCATCCATGACGAAGGCTGTGTACCTGCTAACGATTAGCTTCTTCACAAAATTTGAAGCTATTCTCATGCGGTCATTGGCTCGAATATTGCACCACTGTACATCTAGGCCTCTCAAATGGGGAGGTAAAGGCTACTTCCACAAAAATCTCTGAAATCGAGTGCACAAGGTAGTAGTTCCTGTCAGCATAAGATGGGATCAGATGTGCACTTGTAAATCCGTGGGATTCTGAAATGCCAGATCTATTTGAGTAGCTCGCCATTAGGTCGCTGTTAGGTATGGGCATACTAAATCTATCCAGCAATCTGAGTCAACATTCCAGACACACCTGGCAGGACTGCTATATGCAGGTATCAATAAGGTTAATAGCCTCAGTCTGCACTTCTAACTCCAACCCTCCATCCTTCCCCCCCCCCCCACTTCCAGCCCCTGCCCCACCTCTACCATGCAACTCTTGCTGAAACTGTTGGGGTTAGCATCTATAGGAGATAGCGCTACTCTGTATCAATGTGGGCACTTGTGAGGCACAACCACTGGCTGGGGTGAAGTTGGGGGGCAGTCATTGGAAAGTGATATGTGACTTTGGTGGGGAAGCACGAGCGCCCCATCGTGAGAATAGCCAACTGGTTGGTGGTTGGGGAGGGGGATGTTAAATTTCTCAGATTTGATCGCAGTCACTAATAGTCTTCAATGTATTTTTTTTCCTCCTCAGTTGATGAAAGAGTACCGAGCATCAATGGATCCCCACGAAGCAACCGCAGATGGTAAGATTGATGTCCCCCCCCCCCTTCCTCACCCACTCCTCCCTCCTCCCCCCGTCCCATTCCTCACCGGCTCCTTCATTCTGGCGGCCTCGCCAACAACCTTTTGATACCAAGTTGGTTTTGAAAAAACAGACTGTTAGTTAAAGTGCTCGTAGCCCCAAGGACACCGTTTATCGTACGTTATGGGGCTAATGGAAGCGTCATTGAGGGGTATCATTAGAATCCCACTTTTTGCGGCTCTACCCTTCTGCTATTGTGTTGTAGAGCCCTGCGAGGGAACCCCCCCCCCCCTCTCCTGCCCACGGTTCCATAATCTGACCCCGAGGCCAATTATTTTGGCCCGGGAGTCTAGCCCTATAAAGCTGGTCTTCCATCAACATTCAAAGTGATTCCTCCTTCATCTTGGCCCTGAGAAGGTCCATGATCTGCGCTTCTGGGCCCCTGAACTGAAAAATTTTGATTTATTGTCGATGGTGCAGGGTTGCTATTATTACTATCGCCAATTCTGGGTAAAATTCTCACGTATCTTTTTGCCAAACTAATACTTCATCCACTGAGGATATTGAGAAACTAGTAATACATCTCATTCTTTGAGCTATATTGGGTAGTCTGTCTAGTCCAAAATAACTGTATATATTCTCATTCACCTTGGAAAATATGTGAGTGACTAAGGTTGTTGAGTGAGTGTTCATGCAAATTTGACCCCTGCAATCGTATTGAAAAATCTTGTCCGTTCTGTTCTCTGGCCTCGTGATGATGTGCCCATAAGCACCCAATGCGGTAATCAAGAATAACATTCCCAACTGGATGTGTAATGTACATCGTAATGCCCATCACTGCTATCATAGTCTGTCCCCTAGATATCATCATGTGTGGTATAATCACAAAGTATCCCATGATCAAAGAAATTAAGTGGGCCTCCCCGAAAGGTCCTTGACAGAATGGAATAGGGTCGTTTCTTCAAAGGAACATATTTCTGAGTGGGCAAACACCCCGGAGCCTGTCATATCTATCACCTTGGTCGTGTGGCGGTGCCGTGACCGTCCGATCCGGCCACTGCGGGGGATCCCGGGCTCACCTTTACGTCTACCGCAGATCACGGAGATGTTTAATAACTTTTATCATAACGCCAAAATATTTAGATGTAAATGATAGGTCAAGCCAGGCATGGTTGCTCAGGCGGTATATACTAAGGCTCTGGGTAAACTAACATATATTACGGCGGGCGGCTTTTTATCCACGATGTGTATCTCTATTATCGTAACTGCCGCGATTTCATGACCGGGGGGGGGGGGTTGTTATGGCGGCATGACCACCCCCCACCTTCACATCCTGCCTGTGGAGAATTTGGCCAGGGAAAGAGAAAAATGGCTTGTGGAAAAAGAAGCCCCATATAATGTCGCTTTGGATTCCAGTGAAATGTTTTCATAATGAGGACCATTGATCTTCGGAAGTAGGAAGTGTTGTGTTGTGGTTTACTCAGGAATTTCTCGCCTCGGGGTCGAGTTTTTGAAGTTGCCGTAGCTGACAAGACAGGTTGAGACGGAGTTATTTGAGCTTGGAGTTTGCTCATGCAAGATTTAACCACGCATGGCTAGAGGTGACATTTTCAAATTGGTATAACAGAGATAGATATAGGGGATCCACTCTTCTTTAATAGCGCCGAGTAGTTTTTATTTGCGTTATTTCATATGGTCCGTAGCAGATTGCTAAAGGCTCGAGCCATGGCAGGGCTTGGAAAATTTAGGTCGGATTGAAAAGAGTTCATACTAAACAATCCTGCTGCTCGATAATTCAGGTTTTAAATTGACCACCAGGCAGTGAATATTAGTCCATGATCACAGCAAACCTTGGTTCTCCCTTACTGTGAACTGAATTGCATAGATGGATGGGGGAATTGGTGGGGGGGGGGGTATTGTGGGTGCAGGGAGGGTGTGGGGGCAGCACTGGGGGGGGGGGGGGGTATTGTGGGTGCAGGGAGGGTGTGGGGGCAGCACTGGGCTGCCGGTTACAAAGTGGAATCAACATTCTCTGCAAGTACTTCTGAGGGTGTCAACGTCGTGGAGACTGGCAAAAAAGCGACAGCGGCGTTTGCCCGACACATCACGAAGGGAGATGATCCCAGTGCAATTAATATTTTAAAAAAACTATATAGCCAACAAAGGGAATGCCACAAGAGAAACAAATAATAATATTTCATTGATCAATTGGCGAAGATGTCCGGACCTGGATGGATATTCAGGTTAGAGGGCGTTCTACTGTTGGCGAACTTCAGTGGTTTTGGTATATCGCAGCAATAGCATGTCAAGTAAAACTAGCCCTGATTTTGCTATACCGTGAAAAATTTGTGCCATTGAGGTCATCAAAAACGGGCACTGGATGTTTGCAAGATGATTATGTCTTTTGAGCAGAGGAAGTTTATTTTTAGGAGATGGTTCATCATTCGAGGTCCTCGAACAGTACACTGAAGTTAATCCAATCCGCAATGCGAGTGTGGATTTTTGAGTTTGTTTACCCCCTACCAACTTCAAAGACTCTCTTCTCCTGTAACTTAACCTTTCTAGTGACTTATAGCCAAACATTCCTGGCAAGAAAGAGTTGGCTACTCTGATTATAGCCAGAGAAATGTTATATGATTTGAGAGGATCGGACAATCCTGTACTATCTGTTGCTGTGCTGGGAGGCGAAGCAGCGGCAAACTCTGAGATGTATCAGAGCTGAGAACTCCTCTAGCATCATGAACCCTATGAAACCGCTTAAACCAAGTCAGCCATTTTATCTTGTTATAATCACTTCCTGATTCCTAAAATTCCCCTCTCCGCCATATCCATCTCGCTGTGGACGAAATGTTGTGCACCAAATGTTACAAGAAGAAGATTATATTGTCTCCATAGAACAGCGGATCAATTTGGAGCGGCGCGGAAGGCGCGAAGGAACAGCGGGAGACAACCAGAATTTATTAGCACCGTAGCTTGGTTCCCCGAAATAAACATCTGCTCCAAAGCACTTGTGAAGGCCTACTTAGATAATAATAACATTTATTCATTCCTGGCGAAATTGAGAAATGTCAGAAAAGTGACTCAAAGCATAAATGGAGTAAAGGGGGGTGTTGGTATGAATGGTTTATATAAGATCCTTTCCTAAAGTGTTAATATGATACTGGATAGAGTGGAGTCTCCCGTAGTCTGGAGGGGACAAGCTCCAATGAAATGTTGAAAAATAGGCAAGAAAGATTGAGATGTGCTTCCTTGCCTTTATTAATAGTGGCAGCAGGGAAAGCCTTTTGCGGTGTTTCCTTCGTTGTGTAGCGTCAGATGTGAATAGCCGCTTCCAACGTAGTTATATAGATAGTGATCGCAAGTCTCATTGGGGCTGACCGTCAGTGGAAGGGACAACCTTCCTGGCTAGTGTGGGATAATGTGTCTCCCCCCCCATTCTAATCACCGTATCCCATTCCCCACAATCTGGATGTGTTCAATGATGATAATGCTGATATCTCACTAACTCTAATGCTTGTGGCCTGAGATGTGTGTCCTTCACGCTTCAGGGAAGTTCAGTAGAAATGAAGGTTGGGAAAAAATTAGGAAAGCAATGAAGGTTTTCCCGTAGTAGTGTTATGCCTTATGCCATGATGCATGATTTTAAATTTAAAGAAATCTGTCTTTGTGACAACTATTTTTTCTACATCCATATAGGTGAACGAATCAAGAAAAAGTTTTAAAAAGAAACTGCCCTCTAATCTGGTTGAATCTGAAGTAGAGAACACTGTTGTAATTAACTGCTCAAGTTATTGATTGTCAGATCAGATGAAAAGTATTCTTCCTGTCTGTCCTTGAGTTGAGATTCCCCCTTCGTCCTTGAGTTGGGTTCCCCCCATCCCCCTCTCCCCTTCGCCTTGAGTTGGGATCCTCCAAAACTCCCTTTGTCCTTGAGTTGGGAATTCCACCCCCCTTAAAGAAAGTCTTCCTCCCTACTACCCTTCTTGATCCATTCACTTGGAACGTGAACAATTTTAGTTGACTAAGTCAAACTACATTCAGCTGAGAGATGTTGTGCCCTGAGAAATTTGGTTAATTCCATATTGCATACCCTGGTAAACAGACATCTTCAAGACCACTTGAGATTATGCGCTTGTCCATTGCATAACGCACCCCTATACCCTTGACAGGGTTGAGTCATTATCAGAGGTGGGTCATACAATTCATGTGCATTGACTCACGCCTCGTCACTCATACATGGATGATGTACGTACAATTTCAGAAAGAATGACCCACTGGAAGACTATTTTTTTCTCCACATAATACAAGTAGATATTTGACATTTCAATGAAAAAAAAAGAAGATTCCTGGCAATTTGTATAGCTTTTCAAAAGAATGAATACCATGTCTTCTCCCATGCTTTACGACCAGAATAAATTTCTACTTCCAAATTTCAACTCTGTGAAGAATAGATGCCAACAGACTTGATCTATTTTTTCAACATTTGCTTTTTCCACCTGTACAATAAAGTTGCCACCCAGGGTATCTCCATCCTCATATTCAGACCTTTCTTCAAACAAAAATGAATTCCCGATTAGGCATTTCAATTACTCATCCAAATATTGAAACTTTGGAACAAAGGATAGAACTGGACCAGATTGAATGATGAACACTATCCCAAAATTAAGAAAGTGTTTTGATATATATATTTTTTTTTTTTTCAACCGCCTCCGCGTGATCTGCCTGTGTAAATAATGACCGACCCCAGGCGCAGGCTTTCGTGCCTGGCGTGTTCTGATAGAGGTGGATGGAGTGGCTTTGTTCAAGGTTCTGGTGGGGGAGGGCAAAGTTTTTAGACAAATTTCACTGGATTTAGCATGCAATATTCCTGTGTCAATAACAGTGCCCTCGGAGTGTTCCAGTAATGTCCGATGATTGGGCAAGCATGCTTGCCGGTTCCAATTTTTGGGTATTAAACAGAAACAACCTTCGTGATTTAGTGTGGTTCAAATGGAGTTATTAAAATGGGATCCCCAAAGAAACTTTTTGGATAGTAAATTGAATTGATCAGTTCAAAAAAATCAATTCCCTTGTTAAATTTATTCATTTGGGAGCCTACGTGATGGATACTACCAATTCATCAGACAACGAAACAGTAGCGATGTGGAATTGAAACATCCCATCACTCTCCATACCTGAACAGACATGTGTAGGCGGGTAAACCGCCCACGTGTATATCACTGCTTTTGAGCCATCATTGGAAAAAAGTATCTAACACCCCATAAAGACCCCCATTTTGGTCAGAAGAAACCAAGACAAACTTCATCCCCCAAGTTTTGTTGTAATCCATGGGTGTTGATAGGCACATGAATTATTGAAAATTTTGACACATGATGGCTTTGAAGGATGACTTTAACTTTGTGGGAACAAAATGTGCCCCATCCACCAGTTTGTTCAAATTGACAAAGTTGGAAAATCGCATAAATTTGACAAATTTGACCTTTGATGACCTTGAAATGACCTCCACATTTTTTCGGAGTCAACTATACTTCGTTCCCACCAAGTTTCGTTCAAATCTGACAAAGTTTGGAAAATCGCATAAATTTGACAAATTTGACCTTTGATGACCTTGAAATGACCTCCACATTTTTCGGGATCAACTGTAATCCCTACCCACCAAGTTTCGTTCAAATCCGACTAACTTGAAAATTTTTGCGAAAATTATGCAAATAGCAGCCCCAGCATTGCAGCGATGCCCACTCCGAACTCATCCGAGATTTCACTAGGGCGGACAAGTGTTACTAAGTTTCAGATCAACGGATAAAGCGTTAAAGAGTTATTGCGCTAACGGGAAATCTTCCAATCGTGGAAATTATGCAAATTAGCGGACCCCGTTCATGTGGCGACGCCCACTTTCGAACTCATCCGAGATTTCACTAAGGCGGACATGTGTGCCAAGTTTCGGCTCAACGGACAAAGTGTTGGAGAGTTTATGCGCTAACAAGAAAAGCGGCGGCGGACGCGGACGCGGCGGCGGAGACGGCGAAGCCAAAACCATAGTATCCCCGAAGTGGGGATATAATTAGGACCCTGCATCTCACTGTAATAAAGTTATGATTGATGAGGGGTTGGTTCAAGGTGATCCTTCTAGTAATCCTTGTCAGGGTTGCCAGCTTGCAGGTCTGGCACAATTAATTACTAGTTCATAAGATATCAATTTCCTAAATAATCTCTTCATTCTCTTTTTCATCATAAATTGCTTTTTGTTCTATTAAGAATAGTATAAAAAAACGTTCACTTGAAAGCAACAATGATGGCATTGTTAGGAATAATCCCGTCATTGACCTTCCGCACACTCCTGTTCCAAGTGTGCACACTCAACTTATTTTCCCTGTGATACTATACTCCATACATCATGCACGACACTTCCTCTGGGGCCATCTTCCGTAGATGGCAACCTCTGGAATTGAGCTATGACAACACATAACCGAGGAGCAGTAAAATGGTGGGCAGTAATAGTAATTTATGGTCAGGTAAACAAAAACGTACATTGGCTTTTTAGTGACCATGAGGAATTCAGTTCTAAGCAGCCTATAACAAAATTATGATTGATGAGGGTCGGGTGTTGATGTCCAGCTATTTTTGCTTATGTCTGTAATTCTGGTGGCTGGGTCCTTCTAATCATTCAGTGGTGTGTGTATCTCATGGTGTATGCATAATGCAACTTTTCGATAGAAGAAATATGAAGGGAGAATCTTCGGGGTGGATTGAAGGACGGAATAGAGCTTTTTGTATATATTTTGAAATAACTGCTGATTCCCCTGTGTTGAAAGAGCTACTTCGAAAGAAGATGGATTAGCACCATGACCCACCATTTCCAGGCAACTCTACCAGGCTCAAATTCAAATGTTGTCAGTCTCTGGGTCGCAATATGAATTTGAAAGCATTTTTTTCAGGGTCAGGTGTCTTAGGGTGCCTCGACTATTCTGTCTAAGCCTCCAGCAGTGTGGGAAGTAGATCATCCAAACCTTCCTCCACTACAACTTTCACCGGAACAACGAGGTACAAAAAGCGAAAAGCAGGTCACTCGGTGTCCAGCAGTGACCTACAACAAGGAAGGGCCAAACTGTATCGACTTTGACCACCACAAATATGTTCATGCTGGGTTCCTCTGAAATGTCATACATGTAAATCATGATGGTTAGAGTATTAACAAAAGTACAGTTAACCCAACACCAGGTATGCACGCCCCTCTCATAGCCCCCTACATGTCGAGCTCAAGCCGTGCTCTGTCGTCATCAGGTCCTCTGATGCTAACGATGGGGGACACTTGGTAAGTGTTAGGTGACACTGCAACATTGTGGGAGGTCGCTCCTTCCATGGCCGTCATGTTAGGACCCCTGGCGTCAAAAATTAGAACATTTCTAGTAAAAAAAAGCGGAATATTGAATCAGACAGTTGGAAGCGGTCGAGGCTGCGTGGGCCTCTCACAGTCTCGTTTCCCCTCATTTTGTTGACAATTTTTCCCTCTTTCTTGCCGGCCGATGTGTTGGGGAGAGCCTCTCACTTGTGGTGTCATTGAGTGGTCTTGTTGAATGGAATACTCCTCAAAAACTCGGTAATTCAATACCTGCGTTATCCCATTCTAAGGCCCCCCTGCAACTATTTCTTCACCATACCATAATCAAGCTCTCCCGATATTAATAACTCGGGACATTGATATGTCTCGGGTGACGCTTGGTCAACACGGGAGGTTGAGGTCGCACCGTAATATGGTGTCATCTCGACAGCCTGGTACACGGCCGTACTAAAGAGACCTAAATAGGGATCACGTTGGATTAGAGGCATTTCCAGACTAACTGCGATGGGGCAATTAAAAAACCACAAATTTAGTTTCACAGTCTATAGCTGTGGGATTAGCAAAAGGGCACAACATCATATTAAATTCAGAGTGTGTTGGGGCCCACCGCCATGACGCCCCGAGCTCCTGGTTGGCACAGCTTCAAGGGTACCTAAGGAAGTTGGGGGTGGCCCCGGCCCAGGTCTGGAAGCTTGCCCCGAAGAGGCCCGGCAAACGGAAAGTGGCAGGTGGATGTGGCTAGGTGCCTTCCAGCCTCCAGCATGTGCTCCCATGAGTGAGGGTGGGGGGGGGGGGGGGGTGTCTAGATAATTGGTGCGGGGGGGGGGAGAAGGGGGGGGGGGGGGTTACAGAGCAATAGGAGCAGTTTCGTGTGAGTCAAAAACAAGTCACCAACACTGACCACTCAATGGGCCAGGTCATAGTGCTGTATTATAACCATGTGATAATGAGATAGGTCAAGTCATCGGGGGTACACTGGACAGTTTAAGACGGGGTTGTGAAAATGGCCCAATTCACAATTTGTTCACATTTCTTGGTAGATTGGTCACAGGCTTTGTGTTGAAGATTGATGTTATTGACCAAATTACTTGACACCCTACAAATTCTTGTCAATCAAATAATTTTGCCATGATTTTGCCATGTTGAGGGGAAGAAAATAAAGTCGCTGCAAGGCTGCTCAGTGGGCCCATGTGGGTTACCGATCTGATTTGATCAATTTGCGATTGGGCAATAACTTAATTTGACCCACCTATATTAGCACATATCTGTCCAATATTTTCTGTACCATTGGTTAGGACAAGCTTGGCTGATTTGAATCTCCCTTCATTTATGCCCAGTATGTGGGCCACTGTGGACATTATTTACGACTGCTCAATGCCAGGTCTCATGCGACCTATATCAAGTTTTTGATATCCACACTTAAGCTAACTATGAGGACAGGAGTGGACCCATCCCTTTAATCATGTCAGTGCGTTGCCTGTGGGTGAGCTGCTGTGGTCATTAGCTGAGATTGAAGGAACGACTCGCGACGTGGACCGGGGCTCTCCCGGCAGGAGGGACACGCGGCGCTGGCCCCGGGGCTATGCCAGGAATGAGGTCCCTCCGCGTCACCTGCGGCTGGTGTAACGTGAGAATGGCCCGAGCAGGGGGGCGTGCCGCTGGTAATTACGGCAAGAATGCGCCATGGTCGACCGGCCAATCCTACCTTGCAGGTGAACCCGTAGGAGATTTAATTGCGCAGAGTTTATGTGCGGGCCTGAACTATTAGTAAACAAGCCCCTATCCACCATGATAGTGTTGGTCGCATGCCTCCCTCCGTGTGCAGGATATTATATACGAGCCCATTTCGTTGCTACAAACAAGTGCACTTTGAGCCGATAATGTGCATGTCGCGCCACAGTTTCGCGGGGTCGTTGGGGGTGTTCCATTCAGGAGTATGTGGCGGTAAGTTGTTCTTTTTGGTCAATTTTAGATAGCATTCAACCATAAACCCCCCTGGTAGAGATGTGCTGGAATCTGTAGGTAAATAATTGCTTGGGAGCTTCAACGATCACTAGTCTAGACCAGATTACAAGACAATGTGTAGAAGTGTTCTCTGGGCTGTTTGCATCACTCACATTCGTGCCATTCAAAATTCCATGTTTGCCAGGTGTCGTTACCCTGTGATCAATTCCTCCCTATTGGGATATAATAACCTATTATTCATTCTTTGCAAAAATCAATTTGCTTCATTCAGCACCTGACCACTGACTCCCAGTTCTCTGGAATAATTATTCAAGGACATTGTTCGATCTGAAACTAAATGTTAACTTTGAGTAATTTGAAAAAGAAAAAATCATGATGCACTTTATTACGAACACTATGCAGTGTACGAACCTACTATCTACATAGGTCTGGCATAATCCCCCAATACTGGGGTGGCCACCTTGCCATTCCAATTTATGCCAGCCGAAACGTAACCAGCGCCTCTTGGAAAATACTCAACAATACATAACTATCGCCTCTCGGAAAATATTCAAATCATCGGATTTGAATTATGGTTTTAAAAATTCTCCAAAGGATGGAATCTGCTAGAGTCAATGTGGTAGTTTGTTTGTAGCTCAGCACATTCAGCGGTAAACAAAAAGTTCCTCTAAATCAGTCTCTGTCGTTCATTCACTAGGTAGGTTTTACAGTAAATTCAGTAAATTACCTGTTCCAGAATTGGCATCTCACCAGTGGTGTTGCCAGAATTTTCAGTTATTGTTTTTTTGGTGGGGGGGGGGAACAGTGGGATACTCCAAGCAACTTGGTGATCGCCTCCCTGGGAGGGGGGGGGGGGGGGGAGGGTTTAGGGGAATTATTTCCTTTCTGAAGAGTTGAACATTCTTTTGAACAATTAAGGGTACCAGATGCATCCGGTGCTATAATACATGTTGTCTTTTGAAGTAAAATTAGTGTTGTACTCCACATTCCCTTTGGAGGAGCACCTGTCAGAAAGGGGGAACACATTTTTCCTGAGGGTGGGGAGGGGGGGGGGGAAGGAATGGGAACATCCCATTCATGGCTATAGGTCAGCTTGCCGCCCTGAAAAGACCCAACAAAAAACTGACTCAGACTGTCATCTAACAGTCTATTCCTCTTGTGAAGGTCATTCCCGACCATTGAACTCAAATTCCACTCTCTACACTTAGTGGCTTCCCAAGCTAGACATGGTCACTCAACCATTTTGTCGCAACTCATAACTAACCCCTATCATGTCAATCCTTTGTCCCCAGAAATCAACGTCTGCAAAAGTGATCATCGATCAGCCTTTAATTATTTAGGGATCACCTAATGTTACCTAGTATCAATGTCCCCAGGTCCCCTGGTAATTAGCGACGGCTATGCCAGGTTGCTCAGCTCATCAATATTCATAAAGCATGTACATAGGGCATCATCGCAATCCCACGGGAGGTTGTAAAAACATTTCTCCAAAGCCAGATAAAATTAAGCAAATATTGATAGATAGAGAAGTGTGGATTAGAGTTATGGAAAAATCATCTTGGGGGGCCATCTGGAATACTGAATGTTGTGGCCACTGTTGAACTATTTCATATTTCTCTTTATGTTCTCTCTAAAGAAAAAAGAAATTTCTCAACTTGAAGCAATAATAAACCCATCGAAATTTGAAAATTGCTGAGGGAGGACTATAAGGGTTTGGCCTGTCTTGAGAGATAAAAAAAAAAGGACAAATTTTATAGTTGTAAAGCTTGAAACACTCGCAGCAGCACACTGCAGGAATGCAAACGTGCATTCATCAGAGCGGGGGATTGGCACAAGTAGCACGGATAATACCACAAAATGGGCAAATTAAGCTGCATTACCTTTTCACAACTTCCCCCTGCCCCCCCCCCCCCCCTCCAAGTGGTTATGTTGCGCCCCTCTTCTGTGTTTCTCTGCACCCTTATCTCACCCACTACGGTTTCTCCCAGGCCCTTATAGACTGTTCTTAGACTGTTCTGTCTATGACAGTGTATCAGATATGTATATACTCTTATTATTTATTGGAGCATGCACAGAACAAATGCAAACACTGGAGAATGCATGTTAGTTAAAGGGCAACTGCAGGATGATTTATACAGCTGCTAATTTAATAGCTTGATAAAAACTGAATGCGTCCAAGTCCAAACGGGAAGTTCAAAGGACTTTCTGTTACAGAGTTATAATCATTTGAAGTTAGTGTATTGTGAAGCATGTGTATTGCGTAAGAATGAAATGCATCCCTCATGCAACGATAAATGATGTCATACTTGCACACCCTGCACACATTCTTTGTTTCCTATTAAAATTCTAACATTAATTCCACTTCGAAAAGCATTAGTCTATGGGAGAGGATTGTTGTAGTGGGTTGGTATGTGTTGATAGTTACTTTGGTGAGAGAAAGACAACAGAAATTCTGCTAAATGTTGACTTATTCAACAAAATGAAACAACCAAATACATGACATAATTTCCTGTGTTGTCCATGTGTGACGTCATGCATTATTGCGCTAATTGGGATTCTCCCCATTTCTCTGCTCAATGACCCAAACTTTGAAGACCAATAACTTCACATAGGAACATCGTACTGAAATGGGGTTTGGACCTAAAGATAGAGTTTTCTATTCTCCACATGTGACCTCCGTTGTATTCAAGTTTGCAGTTGTCCTTCAAAGCATTGATACACAGAACTATCACTTGTATATTGAAAACTGATAAACATTTATTCAAGGCTCATTTTAACAAGTTCAGTTCAGTTCCCTCATTGGGTCATTTAAGCATCCATTCAGTAAAACTGAAATTAATTTTGCAGTGCAACACCATTGTTTACTTCTCCCCCTCAATAACGACAACAGTCACACCACAATGCGAGACACGGAAAATGGGGATGATGAATCGGGAATTATTGGCGCACAATGAAATTAGGTATGCGGTGCCCAGAATTTCATGAATGCTTGAAGGGCCAGTTTCTTCTGTTAGGCATTACCCTTATTGAGTTACTAATTATCAGAGAATGACGCTGCATTGAACTCCGTAATCACGACTCCTGGCTTGGGGAGAACAACGCGGAAGATTACAGGATTGTCAAATTGAAATCGTGGTTATCGATGCATGGGGGATGGTACATAGAGACCTATTTATGTTTGCTGATAAGGAAATTTAACTTTCGAGATGGAATTGGCCAATTGGGGCATGCTAGATGGGGCTGGTCTTAATACCCAGCTCTAGGCAGTCCAAATGATGTATCTTCTATCGAATATGGATCATCGATTCAATGGCGCGTGTACGAATGTACATGCACACAGAGGCCCATTAATCATGGAGCCTTAATATGAAGGTGTATTCCAAGTTGGGCGAGAGCTCTCCAAATGGGGCAGTTCGTTTGTGGATGAGTGAATCACGTAACCATGGCATGAGTGATGTTACCCAGGTGACGTCAAACCTTCAAACTATAAAAACCTTTATTCTGGTAACTTCTCAATATTCCATTGGCCCCCCAAAGGAATTTTCCCAAGCTATAAACTCCCTCAACCCACAAAACCGAAGGGGGAAAATGTTGTCCATTTGGGGGAAAATAAGCAATTGTGACTGTGAGAATGATGATTGCTCAAAATATGACAATAATTTGATGATCAGATCTTCCATTGATCCGAGAGTCCTTATTATACTTTTTGCCCTCATAATATTCGTACCTCCAGAACCGCATTGCCGCTGGCAAAACATTTCCATATCCACCATCAAATCAGCAGTAGATACATTCCTTCGGATCCTGTTTTATTTGCCTGTTTTTTTTTAAATGCCCTGGCAACATTAATTTGATCAGGGAGGATTTCCATAAAGAAACGATTTCCCATACCCTGCGAGGGTAAACAGAAGCAATCATGTTGCTATACAGTCACAGGGTTTTAAACGTTGGGATGAAGATATCAAGAGCATTCTGCCGATCAATGGAACAGTTTAACAACCCTGCAGGACAACTCGAACGAGCAGTAAATCATGCATACTGCATCGTAGCATGATCTGTCACGGCTCCCTCGTCCCCCTGGGGACAGAACTGAAAATAAGACCGTCAGTCGAGCATAGGAGGGGGGGGGGGGTTGATGCATTGAGCGACCCAGATGTGCAGGTAATTATGCAAATTATGTCATACAGAGGCACAGCCAATCAGGCACGATGTTGGTGGAGACAATGATTCGTTCGATGCAGCCTCCGCCACCCCCATGAAGTCACTCGTCCCGGAATATGGGGGTTTGGGTCACAGATGGACGACCAAATATTCTTTTGAAATACTTTTCAAGTGGAATTGAGGCAGAGTCGAAAAATTGCGGACAGGTGTCAGAATATTTTAATAGCAGGATGAAATATTCAACATCTTGCACCACAAAGTTAGCGGTATACTGTCATATTAACTGGTACCTGAATTTCATCATGAATATCACTGTTTTTTGTGCACCCTCTATCGAAGTACACCGAGGGATAGAACTGAATTCACTTCAGCTTCGCTTGTTGTTCCGAGGTGCCTGAAGATGACTTTTTCCCTCAGAATTTCCTGATACTAATTTGAGATGTTTGGGTGTGGGCCGATATGGCTCCTTGGAAATTACTTAAGCAGCAGTCACCTATTACTGTGAGGAGGAGGAGAGATATATTGGCCCATTTCTAAAAAAAACTTAACTAGAGATATATGTCAATTTGTGGGGACATGTTTTCTACAACCCCCTCCCCTCTCCTGGTGATAGGTGTACCCCCATGAACGATGCTCATACTGCATGTGGTAGCTTCGATCTTCAGTTACCAGCAGAGAGAAAATTAGAAGCTATATTCAATGAAGAGATATCCCTGTGTTCTGTCAATAACAAACATTGACAACAAGTTTTTGCTGGGCAATTTCTAGATTTTCACACTTTTAACTTTCCTATAAGTCTTGGAGAAATCATGTCTCATCCATCATTATTTGTGACATTAGTCCACTGCAGCCTCCCACTAATTACGCTTTCTAACTCTGCTGAACGGCAACATCGCTGTACAGCTGCAAAATTGGTGAAAAGCGTCCTCGCTGTCATTTTCGGTCGGATCCAGAATTGGTGATCTTTGTTCATTTTTGGCAGGAGAAATGAATCCCTGACTCATCTTCCATGCTTTATTGGCTGGGGACTGGATAATTGATGGGCGCAGTTAATCGAGCAACGATTAGTGAGGAATAGGGCCGATCCAGGTTCTGGGGACTGGAAGTGTCAAAGTCGATAGTTTATTCAACTGTGGTGGGTCGTTAACATTGGGAAAATTACCCTGGTACACATTCTAATAATTTTGGGTTGTCGGTTAGTGAAAATATCTGATTCATAGATCACAAGTGGAAAGTCGAACACTGCTTGAAAACACATATACCTGGTATAGTGCGGTCGCTGGATGTGACATAGCAGATACTCATGGGGCCAGTGCTTCCCCACCCCCCATCCCTCCCTGGTCTGTGTTTAATTATTCCTCATTTGGAAAGCTAATCAGTTGAACTCAGCGTCTGTTCTACCCATGAATTTTGCTGACGGTTTTGTATGGTCAAAGTGCATCAGGTTCGTAGATGTTCCTGTCCTTGCTTTGTGGATGTGTTTGCCCTCATAAGCCATCGGTCATCAACATTTCCTAATCATTATCTTCCGAGGGCTTGATGTTACAACTCACAGGACGACTAACAAACACAATCTTCAAAATGAATGCAGTGGTAAATTGCGGGTAAAACGTTGATCCAACATCCTCTGGTAAATTTATCTTAGTGGAGTGGTCGTAAAGATTAGATCTCTGTTGCCTGTTATCCGCTCCCCTGTATAAAGACTGCATTTTGCACCCCTCGGGCTGCGAATTCATTTTCATGTTCTTCAGCTCTCATAAATGGCGCATGGTGTACCGGCCCACTCCAAAATATGGCATATCTCTCTCCCGAGGAGGAGTCGGTAAAAATGCATTCTACGGTTTGCTACTTCAAACGGATGACTGGATGAGTCACTGCAATAGCAAGGGTCGGAATTTAATCAGGGAGGTTAAATGTCTGGCATCTCGGCCGCTATTCCATTAATTGACTTTGCCGCTGAGGTGAAAGTACTGGTGGATCGTGTGTGCTCATGGTTCGTGTGTAGGTAGGCACTCAAAGGGGCATGCAGGGACTAGTGCATCCTCAAAATATGTATTGTACAGCAAAAATTAAAATGTTGGTCCTCATTGATGGACATTCCTGGAGGGGGATACGATAGTCCTGATACAACCTTTGAGACAGATTTCCTGAGATTATGGTTGTGCCAATGCATGTCCCTCGACTCCTACACTCCCTTCCCCCCCCACTCCCCCCCCACCTCAGCCCCTCATAACGATACTGCTAAGTTCCAAATAAACCAACTAGTATATACCCCAACCCTCAATTCATTACCTGAGGCTAATCACACTAGATGGAATATTTGGAATTATGGGTTTTTGGCCATAGTGAGTGAGAAAATTTTAAGGCCATGGTCATGTTGTAATAAACTGGGCTTCGGTACTTCCTATTTACTATGTTTCGACAGCCGAAACTCCGGACCAATTTTCAGCTCATTAAGCTTATTGTGGCTCCCAATGCTAATGTAATGCTTTGAGCAACCATACATGTTTAGGGAAGAACCATTCAATTTCTTGTAGGAGGATTATTTGGCATTATGCATGCCCCTGTAAACCTGGTCAGTGTAGGGATAGGTGCAGGAAGTCGAGGACCATGCAATATAAACTGACCAGTGTATTGAGAGAGCTCAACTGTAATAACAACTGATTCTTATAAAGGGAAGTTACTCATCATCAAAGGTGTTATAAACGATTCTTTCAAGTGGTATGGCTGAAACAGGGATTTAGGGGTGATACCCTAGCGAGGATCTGATTTTTTTTTTTTTTCATATATTTTCCAATATTCATTTTGAAGTGATAGGATTGGACTGCTTTAGAACTTGACCTGAAACTGCTGTACAGCATTGTTCTTATGACTTAGTTGCCAAGCAGAGGATTGAACCTATTCAAGTCTTTGCAAAGAGGGCAGACCTGGATTACTGTACTTGCCATTTTGTAAGCTACAAATCCTTCACCAGGTACATAGGATGAGGCAATGTCCCCTTTGGAGGTACCCTAATGTGGAGGTGGGGAATGGGGGGGGCCGTAACGTAATGGCATGCAGAGGGCAACATGCCAAATCGCTTACCCCTCGTTCATCCCTGCTTCCAGTCTTTTGTGCTGAGAGTGCTGTATTATTATTTCTTCATTTTATTTCATTTCATTTTTCTTTATGCAATCTTGACCTCGGGCAGCAGTTGTGGTGATTCCTGAAGCGAGTCAGGAGACCAAGAGAAACAGGCCAGCATATTGAACTTGAACCTCAATAAATAAAAACATATTCAGGCGGAGATTATTACTCAGCGTTAATTTCACGCAGCTCTGGGCAATTTCGCATGCACGGGCCCTTCAACACAGTCGGCGTTGGGAGGGCTAGCGTAGAGAGTCAGACTCCAATATAAACTGGCCGTCGTATTAGGAGAATTAAACCGTGATAGTAACAGTATGTTAGGGGATTACTCAGCGTTTGATTTCACATACCTCCGAGCAACGGGAGCATATATTTTTTATTTGCGTCGCGGTATGACTTCTCTGGCATAATAAAATTAATATCATGAGGTAGCCCCGGGCATTGTGGGGGGGGGATGACTAACCCAAATATTGGAGAGCCCCCCTACTAAAGATTCCATTGATTTAGCCCTCAGGCCTACTGTATAGGAGAACTCAAGTCTACCTTAGTTTTGATTGGCTCCATAGCTCTCAGCAGAATCGTCAGAATCGTCAGACACGATTGCTGCCTTTGTTGGCAATTGTGAAGGCTGAGATGGGGCGTGGGCGCAACCACTAGCTGAAAGTTGCGGGGCCTCAAGGCAGTCACTCACGAAATAGTTTTATATGTGGCAAGAATTTTTTTCCATGCATGGAAGATTTCCTCCATAGTTCTCCAAGTTAGGGGGGGGGGGTCATGACTTCCCCTCCCTGTCCCCTGCCCTCCTCTCCCTCCATGGCAGCGCCCTTGCCTGGGATGGGGGCTGGTGCACCTTCAGTAATGAAATGTGTGAGTTGAGAAATTCCCACTCCTCCACAAAACTAGGGGGAACCTGAGGAAACCGAAACAAATCCTTCTCTCTCCGGCCTTTACTGGTTTGGAATTCAATCAGGCAGAGTAATTAACTGGTGACAGTTAGAACTGCTACTTCTGCTCTCAGAGAGTAAGAATAGCTAAAAAATATGTGTTTCTTTCCTTCAATCACATTTCATTTTTCTCTCGCTTTCCATCTCTCAACAGCTTGAAAACTTGGACAAATGCTTGCAGTTTCTAGCCAAGAGGAAGATAAACGTTAAACAGGAATAACAGCAAGAAGACGTGAGTTTTTCTTTTCGAGTTATGGAGCATGGGTGTGGTTGGGAATTCCTTGGCAATTTGGGGAATTCCCTCACAATTTTATGATGATAAGGATGCCATATGCCTCTCTATGGGTGTAGTTAGTGTCAAGTCACTTTTGAAAAGTGAAAGTGAAAACTGAAAGCCTCAATTGGAATTGAAAAAAAATCCCACCCTCTTCAGTGCCAACTTGCAAAAAAGTTCCAGTTGTTAATGGACTGACTCAGTTTGTCTATCACCCATTCAACTCATTCCCATTAATTTATCCCACCCCCAACCATCCCCTCCCCCTACCGTCCCCTCTACAATCCCCCCTACCATCCCCTCTGTCTCTTTTCACACCCTTGTTTTGTTTTGAAACATGAGTTCCTCACAAAATTCAGGTGGTAAAGTGGGAATCCCCTATTTTGGGGAACTCCCTCTTCTCACCACTGTGACTAATAATGTTTATGCCTAATTATCCGTATGCTTTGTAATAGTGAATCATAGAGACAGTCATGGGAGGTACAAAGACCACAGACTCACCTAACATCAACAGCCTCCTGTGAGCTAATCAGGCAACAATGGCAGGGGGGGGGGTCTGGTGTTGAGTTAATCAGGGAGTTGATTTGCCCTAGCCATTCAATTCTCTATTGGTTCAGGTCCATGGTTTGGTTTGGAGAGTTGATCATAGGTCTGTAGTAGGAAAACACCTGTAGCGTACTGTTAGATGTCCTCACAGCTTGCACCAAGGATTGGCACACATGGACTATGAAGGATTGGGGCATGAGGGACTGAAATGTTCAATAAAGAGGAACATTATGAGAGTGTGGACAGAAATTTGATAAAGTAAGTCGGAATTTTATTTCCTGGTGTGTGGGAAAATAATTTAGTTGCACATGGATAGTTAAATGTACGATAAATATAATGTAAAATTCAGGATGAATTCCATGCTAAATATACACCATTACCTTTCCATAGATATGAAAACAATTAAAATGGATATATGGTGAAATAATTCCCCCCCCCCCCCCCACCCCCCCCCCCCCCCCCCCCCCCGTCTCTGCCCATCCCACTGACCTCAAAATTATGTTTGTCACCCCTAAAACAGTATGGTCTAGGGGTGAAACCATGCTACTGTAGTTAGTAAATCCTTAACCTGCTTTGTTCTAAATTGTGTTGGACAGAATGTTATACTTCAAGAGAGAGAATGTGTGGGAGGGGCATGACGAAGAATGGTCATTTTCGAAGAGGGGTAAAATGATTTTTTTTATTATAACTCATCTCTGCAGAGTATGGGATGTGTGATAATTTTGTATACATTCATATTTCAGCAGACCTGTGGTTATTGGCTCATAGTTTTAGTACTTTCACACACACAGAAGAAAAAAAATCGTTCGTGACCTCCCGAATGTTGCACACCCCAACCTGGGTTTTACATTGCTCAATTCATGTTTGCTCCCACTAAAAATGTTCATAGTATATGGTACCTTGAAGCAACAGCCCTTTTCACTTCACAGTTCACATGAAATTCATGAACCTCTCTTAACAATTCTTTTTTTTGTATCCATGAATTTCATGTGACTTGTGAGTGTAAACCAGGCTGCTGGCTGTGACACGTTTGCAAGACTAACGTTTTTACACTACACCAATAGTGGCGCGCTTTACTTCCGACCCACTAGGTTATTTTGTGCCTTTAGCCACCTCCTCATATCTCATACTTATTGCCCCCTTACTTAACGACGGCCCCTCTTCATTCCATCTACGTGCCGCGAAAATCCTAACAGCGTTTTTGTCCCATCGAAAATTTGCGGCTCACTCGGTAGCAAAGTCTGGACTATGTGATCGCTTCATGAGAGGAATTACAATTCAATCAGGCACGTGCGTGACTCAGCGCCTGGTTGCACCATTCAAAAGAAGGACGCCTTTCTGTTTGCTATTTCAATTGTTGCCGCCACAGTCACATTATGATTACACAGTGGGCGATCACACTCATATATAACGCTTGTTCGAACACCTGGGTCGAAATTTTCCAAATGCATGGAAACTGGCTGAAGAGGAAAGGCTTTCTTGTGGTAGTGGCAGTTTTTGTATATAAGGCACATGTTTAGGTGTACTTTTCTGTTAAGGAAATTAGTTTCAGTTGACGGATCAAGCCTGGGAATATGCTATGCGTGTATATAATGCTGTACTGAATCAAAAGCTGTATACAGCAGACCAGAGCCAGGAATTTAATTGGACATTCCATCTACCAAACCAGGTATTTTACTGAATAAATATTTGCTGCATTTTTAGGATGGTACTAGTACTGTCAATTGTGTTTGGTATGAAGCAGGCGTTTGAGTGAAGTGACACTAGTTCAATATAATGGACTCCCAATTTAACCCTGTATACTGAAATATTGAATGGGCTATTTTTAAGAAAAATGTATCTTGTGAATTATAGGCGTAGCACGAAGCACATGGATGGGTATACTGGTTGTTGGAAGCTCCAGCTGAAGAATGTCTTTGTTCTGTGTTTCATGTATGCTTGAAAGGCCATTCACATGAATGAGTGAGCGATCAGAGGCTAAAGAATTTGTTAAAGCATACCATTCATGAGCAGTAGAGCTGGGGAGGAAGGGGGAGAAGAGGGGGTTAGGAGGATAATCAGGACATGTCCACCACCATTGGATGAAACACCCATTATCTGTGGTTTCTTGAAGGATAAACATTCTGGGCAAAGGAGTCATGTCCACCCCAATATTCTGACCAAATCACTGCCCGTGATGCCAGATATTTTAATCTTCCGAGTTCATAAGACTAAGGAAACTCCATCTTTATGCAGTATCATGTCCATGCTATAACCCTTCATGAAATATGTCGCTAAATATTTGAATGTACTGTTTAATGAACCTTCACATTGACAGTACTAGGTGCACGTGGGGAAGTGAAAGAATGTTAACTGATATTACGGAATGACAGTTGTGCCAGGTATTTATACATGTATTCCTATGGTTCATTATAAAAATCTTATCGACTCCGAGAGTCAAGGGTATGTTTGGACATTCCATTTGATATATCTAGTATCTGATGGTACTGCTCGTTAACTCGCTTCGTTAATTTGGCTCACGGCTATTTAGGTCTATAGATAGTGTGCACGGTTTTTATTTCACAACGAAGAGCAAGTAGCTGACTTGAATGTGAGGCAAGCATTGTTATTAGTGTGAGCTGAATATAAAATGTAGGGACCGTTACTGCTATAAAAGAAAAAAATGAGAATCAAAATGTGAGTGCCTAGGGTTAGCTCAGAAGAGTGACGGTAAGGGGTAACACCAATGTGCAATGTAAGTGGTTATTTATTAATAAAATGGGGAACAACAAATCTGGTGATTCTTTTTTCTGTGAGGATGAAGCCCCTATGCACGTTACTCTCTACGTACACCTTGGACCCCTATATCAAGACTGGGCTTAACTACCTTTCCCTCTGCTGTCCTCCACTCTTGGTACGCTTACGGCTGCAAAATATCTCCACAGTATTCCTCTGCCTGTTATTAGAAAACAACACAAATGGGCAGAATTGAATAATGTTAGAGATGAACCACTATTGTAAGACCTTTTCCCAGGGTATTGGGAGTTCAACCCAAAATTCAGAAAATTACCCTCAAATAATCATTTAAAATGTAAAGCCACCTGTGGCGTTCATTACAGATTATTCAGTAACAGGTGAGTTGAGCTTTATTGCTAAGCTTGCTATCTTGCTAAGCTTGACCTGCCTATCTTGTCGCTCCACAGAACTCCGGGAGGGTAACCGAAAGGCTGTCTTAGGCCTCTTCTTCGCCCTGTCCAGGCACAAGCAACAACTACAGCAGGAGGAACAGGCAAAGAAGAAATCATCAAAGGGGGGCACGGCAGCCACAAAAGACAGCAATACCTCAGACGAGGACAGCGCCCTCAACGGACAGGGTAAGAGACAGGGGTAACCTTGTGAGGCACTGGACCAAGAGCTGTGGGCAGGGGGTGAGTGCTAGGGGGACTCAGGAATAGGACGTTTAGATGGCTGCAGCTGGAGAAACAAGCTGAGGAGGGGGATTAGCTCAGTACGGTAAAGCTCCGGACTTGAGATCAGTAGATTGCGAGTTAGCATCCCATTGAAAGCCCAAGGGCTTTTTCTGCAGTGCTTTTAGACAAGGCATGTCTCCTCGATGTCTCATGCTACCCATGTGGTAAAAGTGGGTACCTACGAGGTAACAGGAGTAGGTGCCACTGCAAATGGCTGCCAGGAGTTGCAGTAGGCTGTGAGCGAACGTGCATCCTCGGTGGTGCAGGCAAAGTCTTCATCAAATTACCAATGACCAAGGGATTAAGTCGCTCGTCGTGGGAAGAGGTGCTTCCTGATACAAGACTATAAACCCGAATCTTAATCTCAGAAAAAACACTGGAGGCTGTCACCGCAGTGGCCAAAACAGCGATACCTCAGACGGGGGCCGTGCCCTCAATGGATAGGTTAAGGAAAGGAGAAAAAAGTTTGGAGCCTATGTAATGGCTGTGGGGGGGGGCTAATGACCTGGGGGGGGGGTCTAATGACCCTGGTACCTCGGCCGAGCCTACCTCAGCCCGAGCCTACCTGCTGTCCCGACCCTACTGCTTTGCGGGTTCTTACGATGGAGCCCAGTTTGCCTGAACAGCAGTTTCCTTCCCTGCCAGTCTCATTCTGAGCATCCAGCAAGAAGGCAACAGGTACCAGTGTCTTTGGTATCACCCATCCGGGATTCCAACTTGCATCTACCGGGTGGAAGGTCAACGCTATACAAACTGCCACTCCACTCGCAGTCAGAAATTTATTCTCCCTGGCAGCCTATTGGCCCTCTTCTTACTTATGAATATTCATAGTTTGCTTCATTTGTCCCAGTCCTTCTGTCATTTCAGGCCACTACTACCTCAGGTCGACAGATCTCCCGGCGCCAGACAACGATACCGTCTACCACGTCTGCCAGCAGCAGAGCGCCCTCAACCACGTCTTCCAGCGGCAGTCGGCCTTCCATCCCGCGGCCACAGTCCACGCGGCCGGCCAGCCAGCTCAGTGGGGGAGGAGAGGGCCCACGGGCCCAGCGGTCCTCCAGCAGTCAGAGCAGGTCACGACCTCCCAGCCAGGCCTCAGGCTCAGGGCTTCAAGGTCATCCAATCAGGTTGGTGGAATTGCTTGCCTCTGAGAAACTACTCTTGCTGAGGTGCTATGAGGTTTGGTTAGATTGTGATATGATTTGAATTCTACAGGTTTCGCAAGCTAAATGAGGCTCATCAAGAAACCATGACCGTATCGATCGTGGATGAGCACCAGCGATAAATCACTTTGATTCCCTTCTCGACATGTTCTCAGATGATATCGGGCAGGGGTGTAACTAATCCCATCCTGCTCCCGGGGACCACCATTTCACGTCACATCCGAAAGAGCGATAAGTGAACTCCAGGACCCGACCACTTTCTCGGAACCTGCAGGAGCAGAATTTCAAGTTCAATGTGACTGCTCACAGCCGACCAACGAGACTTATTGTGAATATCCCGTAACAAACTCCAATAACCCCAGAAAGTCCATTGCATCACAGCGGAACTATGAAGTGAAAATTGAGACCCGCCCATCGCAGCTGCAGGTACAGCCACCTAGGGGAAAAAAGTCTGGTGACTGCTAGAGTTCCTACTCGGAATGTTTGCTTACAAAGCATCACTGAAACCACGCTGCCATTCTTCCACTTCTGTTAATATTACAACAGTACACTTGTGTTTCTGCACTGTATTCAATATAAGGTAATGTGCCATGAAGGGTCGGGTTAGCTCTGTCGCTACAGCTCTGCACAGCAGCACGATGATCAGGGAGACCCATGCGAAGCTGATGGCCTTATCCACATTGACTGTGGGACAGGGCATGGTATCTGAATTGTGCCACACTACCCACGTGGTGAAGTGGGGGCCTTATCAGGTGACTTGTGCAGGGGTAGCTAGCTCCTAGAGTGACAGCCCAATTTTCCCGGGGGACAGTGAAGCACTGAAATGGTGCGTTGGGTGTGGTACAAGCAAGAGGGCATGCTGCATAGTACGGGTGTGGCAAGTTGCTGATAACCAGGGTATGCCTGTAAAGCACTTGTAGCATGTCTTCACCATGGAAGAAAAACTATATAGGCACTACATTCAATATTTGTTCACCCTCAAAGTAAGGCAAGTCAGTTTTCTTCCATTTTGAAAATGACTTTTCACCTTGCCCACTCCAAAAATGGGAAGGGTTAGGAGACGCCATGTCAAGTGTGAAGAAGAATAGGAGACGCCATGTCAAGTGTGAAGAAGAAGGGAGACTAGACTGCTTCAAGTGCATTCATCAGTTTTGTGGATTGTCCACACCGATCAATCATCCTTCCAACCAGGTCACTGGTTCTGCCCGCTATGGGATGTTGCATCCTTGGGGCAAGGACAAAAAAAGTCCCTATGGTGACTGGCAGACATATCCTATCCCATGCAATCAGATCACACTAAGCTTCTAGTGGAAGACAGGGTCTTCATTGGCCCCATCCTTCTCTTTGTCAGTGCAACTGGCCCCCTTTCCCCAGATAAGGCCAGATGAGGCCAGATAAGGCCAGATGAGGCCAGATAAGGCCAGATAAGGCCAGATGAGGCCAGATAAGGCCAGATGAGGCCATGGTCCTCTGATTCCCCTGTGGTGTCAGTGAATTGTCCTAAAAAAACAGGTAAACTGTTTGGTTGCAATGAAAAAAGGGAAATCTCTATGTTCCGAATTCTATATGTTTCGAACGTCCCATATTCCAACGTCTCTATGTTCAGACATCCCTGTATAACAACATCTCGGTTTTGACAACCCTATGTTCCGACCCTCTAATTCCGCAATCTCTATATATTCAAACGTCTCTATGTTTATGTATGTTATATCTATCTGGAACAAAATGCAGCCTCTCCTCAAAAACTATGTTTTGAAAATTCTTTGACACCAGCCTTTCTGAGTCATCCTGTCCAATCCGATCTAATCTACCATGCCTTCTTTTCATTTACTCGAGGGGAAGTGGTGGACCTAGCAGCAGGCTGGTCCCGGGCCTCCGAGATTCGCAGAGCTTCTCAGCAAGATCGTCACGGCCGACCAGTGACGGTGTTGAGGAGCGGGGCATGAGGGGGGAAAGCGCCCTCTAGCAGGCTTCAGGGGGGCCTGCCAAAGGAAGAAGACCTCGCTCGCTGCAAGCTATAGTAAGTTGGGTGGCAGATATCTACAAAGGGAAATCTCTATCATGGCTGGCTGGGTTGAGATATATTGTCTGGTTGGCAGTTTCATAACTGAGTGAAATCGCTGATGTGATGTGTACACCACCGTATGAAGAAGAAACCAATTGGCTGTCAAATTCAAAAGTACTTACGATGGCTGATTGCTACTGACAAAGTCTTTCAAAAAACAAAAAAAAAAAACTGGCCGATTGTAAAGAGTGCAATCAAAAGAAAATCCTGTGGCATATGAAAAATACTGTAGCCAATTTGGCAACCACTGGCCCAGTTTTTACAGTGATGTGAGAGGCAATTTTAAATATGGGGGTATCGTCCAATTTACTTCTGGACCTCGCCTATACTGACAATATTTACTGGCCAAGGTAGCCATTACTGATAATACGGGCAGCACTTCCGGCAGTTCCAGCCACTCATTACGGCCGTGCTACAGGTAAGTCTGCTGCGGTTATGGCTGCCATTTTTAATTCTGTGACACAATTGCTTGTAGATGCAGCTAGGTCTGATACAAGGCTAAGTTTAAACCTTATCTTACCCTATCCTCGTGGACTGTGTCAGGTTTAATTAGGCCCATAATTTATTAATGGCGCCCTACCGCAAAACCGTGAACCTTCACGGTCCAACCATAAAACAAGAGAGGGAAAACAACAACCACTGCTGTGCGCATGAGGCTTGATCTGAATCCACCAGAAATTAGGAAATTCAGCGATATAAGTGCTCTCGTACAAAACAGATCCTGATGGAGTTTAGCATCGTCCGCACGTAGTAGGGGCACTTAATCTAGTGCCCTTCCTCCCGAAAAATAGGCTATGGTAGCCACCGATTGTTTGAGCTAGGAGGTTTGAAGTTCAAGTTGAAACCCCATCTTAATCTCTCGAGGGAGGGGGGGCTTGCGCAAAATATGTGATACACATATTGCGGTCGCACCAAATTGCAGTATTATATTGAGCCTCATATGCATGAGATCTTTGTAGGGAACCTGCTCCTCACGATATTACTGAGGAATGCGCAACTTCACAAGGAGACGGGAAAGGAAATGAAGGACTTGCCATGCCCCGGTAACAAATTGAACAGGGGAAGATGACATATAGTGAGACCTCGGATGAACATTTTTTTTTCGCTTGAGCATACACGTGGCATTTCAATCAAAAGGCCTCATAGTCTCACATATGATGTAATGTAAGTAACCGTCACAGCGACACTGCCGGAAGTCGCAAAGTCCCATAACGGTATATCGCCCTAAAAATTGTGGTATATGGATAATGGGGTGCCTCCACTGTACTAAACAGGTTAATTGCATATTGGGCCTGACGGTTCCTGAAGGGAAACAACACTTTTGACATGATTAGATATATGTCAAGCACAACCAATTGGGGTAATGGCGCAAATTGGAATTAGGTTGAAAGCTTTCTGAAGCCACAACTGCAATAGCGGAAAAAGTTTGTCTTGCAGATGCGACCCATGGTTCCAATAAAAATAATCATGCATATCTGACAGTGTAAAAACTCGGTGTGCTTATTAGCAAATGATTGTTACATTCATGGATTATTGCCTTCTGTTCTTTTTACCTTTACGTTTGTTGAGGGAGGGGTGGGGGGGGTCCCGATAGTAAATTATAGCAGTGGGAAATTATTAGAGTAACTGCAGGAAAAAATAGTGTCTTTGCCTGATACGAATATCAGCACATTTATGTAAGAAAGAAACTATCACATAGGCTATGGTACTGTGGGACTTTCGTCTTTGGGGGACCTGACCCAATCATGTTAACACAAAGTTATATAGTAGCTAATGGGTAATTGGCAATTATTCAGCCAGTTAATAAGTATTAGGTTCAATTTACCTTTGGGAGATCAGGGAACACCTAAGAGTCATTGTTGTTACCAGAGTGTGCCATATGGGTTGCCCTCTACCATACAGGACCCGAAACTTTTCCTCAGGAAAAATAGAAAACTAAATCTGAAAGGGGCGTTATTATAGTTAAGTCATGTACATGATGAAGCATAAAGGTTGTAGCCTTGAATAACACTAGATAGGCCTACTCTACCTATCCGCCATATCGCATTGTATGTCCTCTCTATAAATTGCTCACGTTTACTTTCACGTTGCCACCCTAGAACCACCCCGAACTATTTCGTGAATAGGTGACGATGTTACTGCTTCACGCCATTTTGCGTCTTTGCTTCCCATTCAACTTGGCACCCACATGCCCAGAGACCTGATTTGCTTTAATGAACATTTCAGAGTGAAAGATGGAAGGCCATCACCTACAAAATCAATATTCGTTTATGCACAACTGAGAAACTGGTGTGGCGCTTTTCACAAACAGTTCTTGTGTTCTACGGTCGCCAACACTAGGAGCTAATTACAGTTCCTCAAATTAAGTAATAAGTACGATTTGTTTCAATCGGCCTTTCACAGTTACATAAATGAGATCATAATAGTATCCCGGACCGACGACACTGGAAGTGTCCGGGGTATGTGGTTTTTTTGGGTGTTCGTAGCCGCCCACCGCGTCCCAGGCTTGCCGCCACCGCCACCGGGGAAACCTTAGCCGTTAGCGCAATAAACTCTTTAACACTTTAGCCAATTGAGTCTGAAACTTGGACACATGTCCGCCCTAGGGAATTGGAGAGTCGAAAGTGGGCATCACTATCACTGCTGGGGGCTGCTAATTTGCATATTTATGCAAAATTTTCAAGTTAGTCGGATTGAGGCGAAACTTGGTGGGGGTAGGGACTATAGTGATCCCGAACAAGTGGAGGTCCGGTCATTTCAAAGTCATTGAAGATCAAATTGGCCGGAATTGATGCGATTTTTCAAACTGTGAGATTGGAACGAAACTTGGTGGTTAGGGACTAGAGTTAATCCCGAAAAATGTGGAGGTCATTTCAAGGTTATCGGAGGTCAATTTTGCGAAATTTAGGCGATTTTCCACACTTTGTCAAATTTAATGAACTTGGTGGCTGGGAGCTAAATTTGTACTCACCAAAGTTAGAAGTCATTCAAAGCCATCGTGGGTCAACTTTGCATAATTCATGTGCCTATTTACTTCCATGGATTACAACAAAACTTGGTGGATGAAGTTTATCTTGTTTTCTGACCAAAAGGGGGTGTTATGGGGTGTTAGATACTCTTCCCAGTGGATGCTCAAAAGTGGGAATATACACGTGGGCGGTTTACCCGCCTACACATGTCTAGTTCAGTTGTGGTAAAGGTATAGAGGTACAAAATCGGGCAGCCCAACGTTGTAGGAACAGTGTGTGGTGCAACATTTTGGAACCCTCCCTATAAAAATAACACATGCTAACAGCACAAAACTAGATGTTCCCCCATACTTATCGACAAAAGCTTACTAAAACATGAATGAATTGGCTAAGTTTTAAGAGAGTGGTGACAGTTCAAAAATAGGCCCAGACCCAGGCCCGTGTGCAACCATAAACTGGCCCATTACATCAGTACAAAAAACACTGTTCAGTAGATGTTTTAAAGCTGTTGTTTATCAATTTTTTTCAACACATGGGTTGTCTATGGGCCCATAAATTGCATTTATTTGCCAATAGGGTGAGGTCATAAATGAGGGCGCACTTCTCTTGGGTCCGACCATCAATCCCCACCCCAGACAAATTCCTTGATACACAACGTAGGGTGGGTCCATAAGGTTGAAAAACAAAGGCTTAAAACTCGCTCCAAGTTCCAACACCACACCCCCCCTCATGCGTGTGTTTGATTTGATAATATAATTTTTCACTGAAGTGTGGGTTGGACTCTGGGAAGGGGGGTGGGTGGGGGGTGGAGGGAGGGGTGTGGGGGGTGGAAGCTCTAGGAGCAATGACTAGTATCACTACTTGGATGCCCTTCCGAACCGTCTCGTCTCCTCTTTCCAACGACAAGACACCCAAAGAACTGACTGACCACAGGTCAGGAGTCCATG
The DNA here is from genome assembly GCA_026419785.1 of Sclerodactyla briareus. Lineage (NCBI taxonomy): Eukaryota > Metazoa > Echinodermata > Holothuroidea > Dendrochirotida > Sclerodactylidae > Sclerodactyla > Sclerodactyla briareus. Next base: position 48,136 of record JAODTK010001732.1, on the reverse strand, counting down.
GATATATTCTGACAAATGAAACAACTTAATCATAGGAGAAGGTGTAATCACATTCATGATTCACTTTGCAAGGAATTTATGCGGGAAACACTGTGTCTTTCGAACTATCCAAGGGACTGTGATCTCCATCATCCTACGAGAATACAGAATTTAAACAGTGAAGTACCCTTGCTATAGATAGCACTGATAAATCCATGTCCATCCCAAACTGCTGTAACCTAAAAACTCTTAATAGAATGTATATTTACATCAATTATTCATCAAGTGAGAACACCCCGTTTCCAAAACTTTCCTCCAAACAGTGATCTCTATCGACCTACGGCTGTATGAGCTTGCCAGACGCTCGCCGGACATACATCCCCTCCGCCTTAGTCATCTAAAACATACAATCACATTCATGATTCATTTTGGCGAGCATTTTCCAATGGGGAAGCAAGCTGATTTCTAGCAGCTCTTCAAGACAGCAGTCTCCACTGACTTATATAACCTCTTGTAACTGGCCATTTGATACCAGCTATAATCACCCTGGATAACCTATTGATTTCAACTTGTCATGTTGTCTTTTAAAATGAACCTGTAACACTCGACTTAGCATCTCTCGAGAGCACCCAGGCAGGAATTGGGAAGAACAAAACAAAAAAAACGATTGCAATAACCCTGGATAACCTATTGAATCTAACTTGTGGTGTTGTCTTCAAAACTGAATCTGTAATACTTACCTTTGCATCTCTCAGTGCACTAAAAAAAATGTAAAAAACAAAACCATTTGGAATAACCAAAGACAATGGCTAGATGGCGCTCTTCCACTTTTCAAATGATCCATATTGAAACATCTCTCTATATCCATACGAAACAAAACAAAAAAAACGATTGCAATAACCCTGGATAACCTATTGAATCTAACTTGTGGTGCTGCTTTAAAAACTAAATCTGTAATACTTACCTTTGCATCTCTCAAGTGCACTAAAAAAAAAAAATGTAAAATTAAAAAAACAAAACCATTTGGAATAACCAAAGACAATGGCTAGATGGCGCTCTTCCACTTTTCACATGATCATCTTGGCAACATCTCTCTCATACCCTAAGAACAGAAAAAATTGATTGCAATAACCCTGGATAACCTATTGAATCTAACTTGTGGTGTTGTCTTTAAAAAAAACTGAATCTGTAATACTCACCTTTGCATCTCTCAAGTGCACTCAAAAAAAAAGATGGCTCGATGGCGCTCTTCCACTTTTCACTTGATCATCTTGGCAACATCTCTCTCATACCCTAAGAACAGAAAAAATTGATTGCAATAACCCTGGATAACCTATTGAATCTAACTGTGGTGTTGTCTGTATAAAAAACTGAATCTGTAATACTTACCTTTGCATCTCTCAAGTGCACTCAAAAAAAAAGATGGCTCGATGGCGCTCTTCCACTTTTCACTTGATCATCTTGGCAACATCTCTCTCATACCCTTGTTATTGGAGTTGGCCCTGTTTATAGTGTGCCCTCAATAATTCAACGCTCAATTACCGCGTGTCACTGAACACCTCCTATTAGCCGCGGCTGGATAATTGGTAACGACACTCACTGCCCTGGGCACAGGAAATCCCTCCCCCCATCTCTGATGTGATAGGGCTCGCTGGAGAGGAAGCGTAGATGCAATCAGTACAAATTTTGTTTACGCCACTTTAGAATTAAAGCAGCATTCCCCACCTGCTGATCCTCCAGGTGTGCGAATCGAACAGAATCTAAACACTTCGCGATCTGTAAAGTAATAAAGAAGAACGCTTCAACTTGTACCACAGAAGTTAAATGTGATGGTAGCTGCATGCAAAATTTTGGAGGTTGTTCTACTTGGGAAAAAAACGAGAGTTTGCAACAATTGCTGTGAAGAGTGATGAGAAAAATGAGCTTATGAGATGACACAACCCAGACCTAAGCCTAATTGTAATACCAGGGAAGGAATGCTTGTAGTGAATTTGTATTGCAGATTGAATATGAGCCATTCCAGAGAAAGACTGTTGTACTTGGGCGAAAAATCATTCGGAGGGCGTGCAGGTTGAATAATAAATAATGAGCTCATGGAAAAATTTCTGAAGACTCATATTCTCTGGATAAAATCTGTGAAATGAAAAGTTCCATAAAATAAGAAGCTCTGTAAAAAGTAGAATGAAAAAGGAGCTTGTGTACCAAGGCTGTTAAAAGTTGGTCAGAATTGGAAGTGAAAGTCTTCCGGTAATGGCTTTACAACACTAGTGTCTCCCTAGTGTTGAGAAGTGATGAGTATCATAAAGTGCATTGATCAGTTTTGCTGGATACTTGCACTGTATAAGTATAATTATTATTATTATGTGTCATACTGTTTCCTCGGTCAGATGCCTGCAGGTCTCCGGGTATGTCAACAGTTTTCGGAGGAGGCAACTTTCACTATCTTGTTCCTGATGTTAGTTGCATTTTCATTTCTAACGCTGGCAGAAACAGTTGGACTCACATGCAAGCACTTCATTCAGGGTCTTGCAGTCATGGGAAAACCTGGAAAAGTCATGAAAGTTCGAGAACAAAAATCCGGGCCTGGAAAAGTTTTCAAATTTAGAAAAATTGTTCAAAGTCATGGAAAATTCCCCAAAGTGGCATTGTTTGTTGCTTTGGCTTCTGCTGTTAACAGCAGTTGATGCCGCTTGGCCTTTCTTTGCTGTTATGACTGAATTTTTCTTTGTAAGAAGTCAAAAAATAGATCATTGAATGCAATTCTTCATTTGGAAACTGCAGGAACTCAGTTCATTGGACCCCGGAGTCCCTCCCGAGGGGCTCCTTTAATGTTGTGACGAGTCCTCCGCCACCCCTGACCCGTGAACTTTACGAGCACTTCTCACCGCGCAGGAAGGTAGCTTATTAGTTGAGGAAAAAAAACTGCTCACCTTTCCAAACACCCAACTCTGAGCTTGCATCAAGCTTGTTATCTCTGCTATGGTGGGTGTTGGACCCATTTGTACTTCCAGTGAGCTGTTTCTGGTTCGGCTGATTCATTCTCCAGGGTAAAATATCTTGATATTTTAATTAGGCATTGTATCCTCGCAGTATTCCAGTGTGCTTACTCCACTTTGTTTCGTGAATTAGGTTCGAGACTATCAGTGAGGATTGGAGGATTGACCTGGCTATTTCTGCATTATTTTCTTGACGTATTTGTTTGTGTTTTGATAAATTTTGGACCATGGATCAGAATTTTAACCAGGCCCCTATACAATCCTGGGGGCCCACCAAGGAACAAGCCATTAACTGTTTGTGACCATACCATATGAAGTTTTTCAAGCAATCTGAAGACAATAAGACTGCTCATTAGTGGAAAACAACAGCCATTGTTCATCAATATCAGGCATTTTACTCATCAATATCAAGTTTGTGGATCCAGGAGCATCAGCAACTTCACAACTTCATTCTTCTTTTCCTTCTGGGGCGGAATCCTGACGTTTTCAATATATACATCGAGTGGAACATTGTGTTCTTGCCTCATCTAGGCTTACTCCAGTTTCCTTTTGGCAATCAGGTTCTGGAGGATTACGCTTCTGGCTGATGGATGAATTATTCCCAGGGCTGTGCACAGGCTGTTGGGCACCTGGGAATGTTTCCATAATTGTTTGTCACCCTTCTGTTGTGAAGTTGAACAGCTCTTGCTTTGCTCAGGAAAGCGTTCATTGTTGGATGAATGATAACCTCCTTGGTCAATAGAAAACCTGTTCCTAATGAAAATCCAATGATTTCTTGTAAACCTCTCCACCTTGGGAGTTTGCGAGCACTTTTAGGTACGAGAAGACTGTCTCGATCAGTGGAGCACCGATAGGGCCTTCCGTAGCAGAAGGTCTGCATATGTTAGCCATTCCATTTATCCAGTGAACATTGTGGATCTGTGCACCTGTGCTGAACTGCTCCGTGGATGAATGACGAGCAGGATACTTGGTGAAATGGATGTCTTTATTTATTATGTTCAATAGGGAACAGAGTTGCACATTATCGTAGATCTACTGCCTGAGGAGATAAATTGCTGGACCGGCGAGGCTCCTCTCTTATTGCGGTCTTCATCAGTTGCGTTGTCACTTGCTGGATGGAAAAAGGTTTTGGATATTCTTTTGTAGTTTATTCGGTTGAATGTGCCTCCGTTCCTGAATTTTATATGTGAATTCTCACAGCTGCTTCGAAGTGTTGGATGCCTTTTAGACAGGGAACATAGTTTGAATTTTGCAATTCCATCTCGATTCAATGAGCTGATAGTGTCATTAGTTTGATCCTAATCCACGTCATATTGCTACTGCATTGGGCTCTGTGCTCCTAATGAGAATATGATCCAATGTCACACAAGTGACCAAGATGGTTTAAACCCAAAACATGTTTTTTGGTCTGTTCACACAAAAATTTACAACTACTGGTATTGTGAGTCAAACCAGAAGACTAGTACTGAGACCAAGTAGGCCTGAATTCCAATCTAACAATATTTCAAGTTCTCATGGTGTCAAGTCTTCCTGCCACCTAGATTAACTGAACACTCTAAACAGTGCATGAAGGCGTGCCTGTTCATTTCCAAGTATAATTTAGGCGGGAAATGAATTCTTGGGAATGATTTCCTTGTCCGTGAGATCGTTGCCACATACTCGCCTTGCCCATCTAGATTCGCCGAGGTGCATGGGAAACCTCCACCCAGAGAGGCCGCCGTTTAACACCATTGAGAAATGTTCCGAGTAATTTGCTCCATCAACAGGACGTTTGTGGTTGTACCTTCACACGGGGGAAACATCTCTCGCAGTTTCACTTTCATCCAACGATTTCGTTGGTTCCTATTTTTAATCTGGTGTGGTGGGTTCTGTTTATCAATATTCACTTCCTCAGGAAAAAAGTGCACAAGGTGTTTGCTGAGCGAATTTTTCTTTCCTTTCACTAATACGGTGGTTAGGTTGCCTAAAGTGCAATGGATTCTGTGAAAGAAGGTTTTATGGTGTGATACTGTGATACAATTTGCAAATGATTTCTGCTGGCTTCGGCCATTGTCATCGAAGACAAACTTCATTGACATGTTTCCACACCTTCATCCACATAAAGGTGGTAAGAGACATCTTGTGAGTACTTCCTAATAACTGATTACCCATTCTAATTGTCATTGTTTTCGGCGCTGTGCGTGTGTGTTATCGAAGTGGAAAAGGAATTTTCTGTAGTATCACCATTTATATTTTCAGGGTGAACATCAGATGGGACACCACAATGATCTGGGTTAATTACTGCAAATATCAAAATTCTGGTCACCTGTTGAATGTCAAAAATAAAGTTGCCCTTATTTTGCAGAGTTCTTGGAATTTGCCTATATAGTTGCTATCCTGAAGTCTGATCCAGAGTATTTGAACAATTCCACTCTGAGCGATCCTCGTATTTGTTCTTTCAACAGGTTCAATCAATTCCAGGAGTTCCGCCGCCTCTTCCGATATGAGTAAGATCCCCCGTCGGCCCGGGCTCGTCCTCCGGGCCCAACACCAACCAGAACAGACTCAGCACAACGGGAGACAAGCGGCAACCCAACGGAACAACAAAAAGCTCACAAGGTGGGGGCTCGTCGTCAGTCGATAATGATACCCAAATGTCAAATCATGATCGTGGAACAGCATTTGGAAACATGATTTCTGAACACATTTGTAAATATTTTAATGGATAATAAAAACTCACATGATTGCAATACAATATTTTGGTCAACTGCTCGTCAGTTTTGCTGTAAATATAGAATAATACAGAAAGATGGGCTCCAGGAATCCTAATGCAAAAATATGGAACACCAAAGCTGATACCGTTGAATCGAAACCTTCGTACGAGTGTTTCGAAAGAAGCCTTATCCAAATGCCATTATAACAGCATACTGATCGTTCCATACAATGTAAGCCCTTCATAGGATCTTGTATCAAATGTTGGGGGGGAAAAAAACTTTTCACATACAGGTTGACTGCACATACACTTTCCTTTTATTGAATTGTTGCATTTTTGAGAGACTTCCTTTCACATAGTTCATGTAAAACTATCTGGGTGAGTTTGCAACTAAGAATTGCTCTTGCAAGATGTGAACAGTGTGATGCGGATGATTTAATCAGAAGAAAGATAAAATAACAGAGGGAAATCCATGGAAGTAATCACCAGTACATCAAAAAAATATATTCATAATTAGCTGAGATATTCCAATTTTAAAATTATGAAATTGATAATATATTCAAAAATATTCTTGCCATTTTGTTGAAGAATGTGATTTAATGCTTTTTGCAGTGGGTAGGCTTCTTCTTTTTGGCTACATTTTGTCCTGTACTTGAGACAGTTGTGCATGAATGTCCAGTGTGTTCCCAAATTATTCACCTCATTCAATTTGTCTTATAATGTTTGTTTGTGCTCATCCATGTGCATCAAAGGTGACGATAGAAGAAAAATGATTTCATTTTATCGTTATTCCATCAGGTGCTAAGATGTCAGGGATCAAGTCACAGCAGGGCAACAGCTCGCAGGCACAAAGGATTGGAAGCCTACGTCAAAGTTAAAACCTCCGGCCAAGCAGGTTGGCAAGCCGGAGCCCCCTCAGCGGACGACCTCCATGAGGCAAAGTCAGGCTGAGACGGAGAAGGCTGCTCAGCAGGGAAAGGAGAAGGGATCCATGCTGACAAAGCTGAAGCTTTTTAGCGACAAGAATGATGGGGAACCGTCGACCCCCAAATCGGGGCTGAAGCCCCCAAATCCAAGTCCCAGGGAGGGTCCGTCTGAACCTGCTGCCGCACCCGTGGTAGCACCCTCCCCCCCCACCCAGGGGAGCCGTCTGGCGCAGCCGAGAAGTGGCAGCATGCGGTCGACTGGCGCCAAGGGCTCCAAGCTGGCGGGGCCCAGGAAGAGTGGCGAATTCTCAAAGGGTGGCAAGAGCAGCCTTTTCTGCCCCAAAGAAAGTATCAGCTGCCAAGAAGGAGGCCACCCAGGACCCGAATACCTCCCCTTCCCGGAGTGCTCTGAAGGCCGTCGCACAAAAAACTATCAGCAAGGCATTTGGCAGTAATGGCGCATCAGGGAAGGAGAAGGCCTCGCCAAAGCCCGCTAGGAAAGGGGACATTACCGCGAGCATCCCGAAAGAGTCACCCACGAGCGAGTCGCGATCTACTCTGATACAGGGTACGAGTCATGGAACCGGTCAACGGGACGGGTCACTCCCGAATAAGGATCATTGTCAGGAGAGTTCAGACGATGGGTACCTTAGCGCCAGCAGTGTTCAGAGGAAGAGCAAGATTGGGCTCAGCAAGATGGTCGCACCTCCGTCATCGTCATCATCGTCATCCAATCCGCTGAGCCTCCAAGAGGCAAAGTCGCGGCCCTGGCAGCCCCCAAGGCCGTATCCCAGGTGTGACAAAGCCACAGGGTACCCCAGAGACATCGCCGTTCCAGCGTGAGGTGCCTACAGCACCTTCCCAGCGTCCGGCGCCAGTAAAGATCAGACCACCGAACTGCCGTCAGCTGAGACCTGTGCAAACGCCATGACACTAAAGGAGTGAGAAGGGCGTCAAGTCTGTGATTCCTGCAACGTTCACAGTCACTCCTTCCAGTAATCCCCCCCCGTAAGGTCCCGCAGCCCATAACAGCCCGTCACAAACTTCCCTTCCTGCTCACACCCTCCCACCCGACCCCTCTTTTCCCCCGTCCCCCACTTCCGCTTCTCCAATTCACAATTCTTCTCGCTTCCTGCTTCTCCGAGCAGGGTCAGGACACCCGCCAATACCGCCACGTTTGCACCATTCAACTCTCGGGGTCAATACGCCCTGCAACAAGGGTTGCGAATCGCCATCGCTGCAACCTATCACGATGACATCGCAGATCAGCGTTGCCGCCTCGACCACGAGCCAGTCGTCGAGAAACAGCGTCCATTTTCAAGCAAAAAGGAGCGTGGAGGATGAGGTCTGTGACAACCGAGCTTAGAATACAAAGTCCGTGACGACCGTTGTGTCTCAACCACGAAGCCACCCAAGATCACTCACTGGGACCTCGCAGGCAGAGCGTGGTGGACTGTTCATGTCTGTGTTGGCATAAGGGGCGGTCATCTGGTACCCCTCAAGAGACACCTTCGGGTACAGCGTCACGACGCAGGTGAAGCAAACCCACGCAGAAAGAAGGGGGACCTTGCGGGCGATGCCGATCTGGCGTGTACAGATCCAACAGCCTCCCCAGCATGAGCAAAAGGAATGGTGGTGGTTGGAATCAGGCAGAAACCATTCCGCCCCAGTCAGGGCAGGTCACATGGTACTGTGTGGGAAAATCTATGGGTGACCGAAATGAAGATTACTTTCTCTCCACCGGTCCCACCTGAGCGAACTGCAGTTCTCGGCGGACGGGAAACCTCGAGACGTGGGAGAGTGCAATTCAGAGGATGGGAACACAGGGTACCTCAGCGACGGGGACTTCGTTCATCGGCACAATACGTACCTGACAGCTACGGGAGCCACGACCTGAGTCGGGCTACATGAGTGAGGCGGTACTCCTCTATGCCAGGAAGAATGGGGCGACAAGCTCTTCAGGGGAGCGGGGCGGTGGGATGGCACCTGAGGAAACCTCCATAAGCCAATCGAATGGAGCGATGATGACGAGAGGTGAGTCTGCACTCTTCTTTTCTTTTCGGAGGGCAGAGATGGGGAAGGTATCTTTCGCTTGAATGCACAACGATAAAGTCGTCACAGAGTTGGAAGCTGTTTGCTCTGTAGAACAAAAGGAAGAATAGGTACTAAAATAATTTATGGTCCATATTTAGAGCAACCATTTTGCAGCTGGAGGCCAGGCTTTCCTCCCTCTATTCCATTCCTATCCTTCCTGCCATTGTGAGGGTACTCAGTATCCACTGCATAAGCAGGGCATTATGCTAGTACCACCACAGTGGGGAAAAAAAAGTTGGGTAAAACCGCAGAAAAATCAATGGTTGAGGAAATTAAAGCATACTGACATTATTCACAACGAAATCTTGATGTCAGTTAGTAAAGTGAAATACTGCCCTCTGTTATTCAATCGCTTTCCCAGTAGCAGCAGTAATGATAATTCCTATGTAGTACCACCAATCACTTTTACAATAGATTGATTCCTTGGAGGATTATTCAAGGAATGTCACACTGTTCGTGCAATGATTGTGTGTGTACAAATGTAGCTATTGACACCATCATCATTATCGAGACGATATAATAATGCAACCATAAAGCACTTGTCTTGGGCATTGACCATCGTGCTCTGTGTATCAACTACCCAACCTTAACATGCAAAATCAAATACTGCCCTCTATACCTTCATCACTTTTGAGCAGCAGTCCACCTCAATGTTCAAAATTGGAGTACTGCCCCCTAAATTGCTGTCACCTTTGAGTAGCAGCTTGTGTGAGAATTTTTGTATAGCGCCACCATTTACTATGAAGTCTGTGAGCTGTACCTTTTATATGAGGCATGTTGTTCCATGAATAAACGTTGGGTCCATAAAAGTAGGTAAAATGAAAATACCCACTCACCCCCCCCCCCCCCCCCCCCCCCCCATCCCCTTCCCCTTTGCGTCTGGAGATCCTAAGAGTAGGCCCATATCTGCCAGGAGAGGAGGATTGTCTCACATTTTAGTGAGTGACTTGTAGAACCAGCAGTTTCATGTCCAATGTGTACTTGAATTCTCCCCACCCACCTTCTCCCCATCCCCCATCCTCCCCACAAATGTGGTTGAGCAAGGATGGGGGATTGGAAGTATTAAGATTATTGGTATGAAATGGTAGCATGAGGTCATGAACATGAGGTCTCTATGCCCAGTACAGCCACATGAATTGTTCTAACAAATTCAGCTCTTTATTGGTGTATGTGACTAGCCAACAACTGTAGCTCTGATTAATTATTGTCTCCTGCTTGCCGCTGTCAGCCCGTCGGTGAACTAACCAATCAGCAGGCATGATTGCCTAGGCAGTGCATTGATCTTGTTCTCAAACCACACGGCTGCAGAACAAATACAGCCTACTAAACTATTCTCCTTCTACTTTCAACTCACAAAAATTTCCTTATCAGTACAGTATAGGAGCATGGATATTACGCAGTTGTTGAACCAAACTGTTTCTCGTTTGGGAAATATGAATCTTTCGCTGAATTTTTTCTTCACAATTTGAAAATAAGAAGATATCTTTCTTTTCTTTTTTGGCTGGAAAAAAGTTTGCGCCGGTTTCGCGTTATCAGTATTCTTATTTGCAAATACATGCCTTTGTGATCTGTTCCGTGTACATCGCAGCTTCAGCGTACCGTAACCTAAAATTAATAATAATAAAACTGCAATGCAAAGCTGTACGATGCTAGCTCACTCACCAAATTTCCATCGCAAAATATTAACTTGCTTGGCATAATTCTTTCAATTATTTCACTCTCAGATTTCAATATGTAGGGATGGAGGCATCACTTAGGCTCCCAGCTGGAGTCCAATTGGCTTAGAAACCGAAACTACTCAATACACAGATAACGCCCCATGCCGTCAGCAGTATGCGTTACCCTAACATGAACCACTGTGGAAAACCTTGGGAATGGATGGGTGCTCCGATGGTGTCTCTTGACGGCCTTCAATGTTGACCGAACAGTAAAGAGTTGGAAATACCGCTAATAGTTTTTTCCCTTTTCTATCAGAGCGACCCCTGGATTTCCTGGTGTTTTCAGGCAACCCCAGGGCCGGCCATTCCTGCTGGCTCGCGAGTCCCATCGTAATCAGTCTGGCATTCGGTTGGTCATTGACATGGCCGATGCTGTGAGGGACGGCGAGCGATAGGAATTTATCCAAAGCGAAGGAATGTGTTATCAGACCATGAGCCAGTGAGCCTGGTGCCTGCCCTCCAGTCGTTGATCCATGTACTCTTCTCCAAATTCCTATAACTGGTGAATTTTAATACTGAAGCGAAAAGGAGAGATTGTTCCGAATCGTTTCCACCAATATTAAAAACATTAACAATTTATGTTCTAATACAGACCCTTCCAAGCACACATTGATTCCCTGTGGACCTAGGGGAAGTGTAATTGCCCACGTGTCCATGAAGAGAAATTATTTTAGGACTGGCACTGTCATAACCTGATGGCTTGCCATGGTGCAACAACATGTTGAAAGTTGAAGGTATGCCAGAGAACATTGAGAGGATCTTACACAATAAACAATCTTTGTGTGAAATGAAGATGTTTTTGTTTGTGGTTCACATTAAGTTGGAGGATCAGGACTCTCCTCTGAACACCCTCCATGAGTTCTTCAAAGAAGCCTAAGTCTTGTCATAGGTTGTTAGGTTGTCCTAACAAAGACTTTCACCAGGTCATAGGCCTATAAGATTGTTAAATATCATGCTAGAACCTCCAAATTGGTGTGGGGGGGGTTTTGACGTGTCCTTCCTTCAACCTGTGAATATTGCCTAATGAAAAGACTGGTGTCAGTCAATCATTCGAGTCACATTACTCTGGCAAACACACCATGTCCTAGGTATGGTGATGCCCACCCAATAATAACGAGTGCATATTACATGTATATAGTCCCTTTTCTATTATCTGAAAAATGTGACTGTAACACATCGCCTATCAAAATAAACACCCATCAGTTCCCTTCTCAACACGCTGTCCCAAAGATTGTAACTCCAGGCGATTTTCTCCCATAAATTGGCACCAATATCATATCCTCCCCTCCAGCCACAAGTGATTCAGGAAAGGAAAAAAATAGGTCGATCCTCATTCTAGGAAGGTTAACCACCCCAAATTGGAATTACGAAAGTTTGGTGTTAGTATATAGCATGCATGCTTGGCCTGCTACAAAACCTCCTCCTATCAAATATTTTTCTGGATTTCTACTGCCCGCCCCCCCTTCCCATATCACTTCAGATTAGTGGCAGGGTAGCGAAATTGGATTGAAGGCCTTTTGGTATTATTTGGTTGAGGCCAAAAATTGAGTAGATCTGGAGATAAAAATAACCAGGTTAAGTCAAGGTCAATAACCTAAAGGGCAGGGGCACAGGGTCATTTGAACCCAGTCTTGGGACGTTCCTTATGGAGGCAGGGGGGGTGATTAAAAGATCTTGTTTTCTCCTGGCCCTGGCCCCAAATACTTGGCCCATAAAGTTGTGTATCATGTCCCAAAGGGTTGTTGTAGTGGACAGTCCTTTGAATGAAGAGGGGGTTTGTGTCCCTGTCATGAATAGGGGGTGTTATGGTTCCAATGGGGAGGTCAAATCAGTAATTTCCTGGAGACCTTTATTCATGGCAACCAAGGCTATGAATGGACATAGTACTCCAGAGCAGCCATTTGTTTACATGTTCGGGGTGGTGGGATGGGGGGGGGACGGGACATGACCTCATCTCCTCAAAAGTTACTGTGTGAAATATCTTACTTATACGCCTCGTATACATCCATAGGAGGTGCTTCAGCTGACTAAGGAAATCCTTAGTCAGAAATCATAGAGGCTCCAGTTTTGGGTGTGGGAGGACACCAGCGAATCTCGACTACTCTTTTCGTCTCCGAGTGCCCCTGGGCTGGGGTGAGAATGTCTGCCTCCCGGGTCGCCATTCAAGTCCTCATCCGGACAGACGAGGGTGTAAGCTTCACTAGTTCAGCCCCGTTTCCACTTTCACAGTGAGAACGCAGTGGGTGAAGTTTGGTGTCTGTGACGACACTAGGGTTTGAACCAGGGACATCAGGCATTGCAGGACAGAACTTCTACGATTCTGCAAACCTCACCGCTCGACAAATAATCCTCCCTTTCCCCGGGATTGCCCACCCATGATGGTATGCTATAGAGTCATAACCTTGCCTGCATGCCAACAAATTACGTTTAAGTACAAGAACTCTTTGGTTCAGGCACAGTAATTCCATAAGCACTTCCGATTTCATGTTTGATATCCTTAGATGCTGCAATATTTAGCTGCGCTCGGAAAAATTGCAAAATCAGGACAAACAATGACTGGAAGGCCGTTGTCACTATGAAAGTCTGAAATTTTCTTCTATATTGAATTAATCCATACCAATTGTGCAGCTGCTGGACTTAGTCATCAAGTGATTTTCATTAGGCGGATGTTGAACTGAGCAATTGTTATGCCGAAAGATTTTTTTTTTGTTGCTATTTGATGGGATTTCACATTCTAGTATGTCTCCTGAACCGAAGGATTCAGTAATGATCTGGCACTAATCCGAACCCAGCACTCTGGTTCTCTTTTGGTATTCAATAGTTAGTTGTGGGTATGAGGGTATGTCCTCATTATAACGCAAGAAAAAAGAGCAAAAAACTCCAGGATTTGCTGAAATACTTGGACAAAAACCATCTCCTTTGGTACATATTTAGCTGGACCTAAGGGTTTGTGTAGTCTAACCTATTGCCAATGTAAGTGGTTAAGTAATGAACTGAGAGTTTGGCCGAAATATTTAGGGGGGAGGGCGGGGGGGCATGACCCCTTCTCAAAAAAGTACTGTGTCAAAAGGATCCAGGGTTAATTGGCAATTGTCAAGTATTGGGATGATCTGCCCCCACCCTGGCCCATCCCCACGGGATCGATAGCGAAGGCACTAAATCAAATTGAACTGCGTTGCTCTGGAATTGATTCCTGTTCATAGCTCATTGAAGGCTTTGTCATCACTGTCCCCTTGTTCACAGACAACATCACCCTTCAACCAAAATTATCAAACTAATTGTAAAACCATCTACAATCTAGAAAAATATATGTATCATTTATATGTAATAAACACACTGTCTATAAAAAACACCACAAAATTAAAAAATAACAAAAAGCTGATGCGGACTGTGCAAAAAAAGGCTTGTGTGTTTTAATGAAATCTTTGTAATTTGATAATAAGTTTTTGTAGATAACGAGTGCTACTGGTCTAACTATTTGCGCAAATTTAACCCTTTGCCTGTTCAACTCCATTCTCCCAACAATCGTCACAGAGCTGTACAATAACGACACTAACACATTCTCCAGGCTACTGTACATGGAAAGTTGTTGAAGATGAAGGGTTCACTTGGCAAAAAAAATTGAGGGGGATATTTATTAGTCCTATTGCACAACTTGGCTGGTGTTCGCTTACAAATAAATTGACAGCAAATCCCCATTACAATCATCATTAGATGCCCCCCAGGGCCCCTCGTGGATAACCCCCATATAATAGGAATCATAAACGGGGCCTATAAAAATAGCCATTGGTGGAATTGGACTAAACAAAGCTAAGCCTTGAACTCCTCCCCCACCCCCCCCCCCCCCACCCCCCCCTCCCCTGCTTGGTTCACAAGAACTTGTCTATCAAATGAAAACGAGGTGAAAGAACATGTTTCTGAACTTGTCCATACTGGGCCTAATGTTGGAGCATCAACAGTGTCGGTTATTGTACTCAGAGAGGGGAGCAGGCCAGAGGCAAAAAATATCTCTCACTGGCTAAAATGTCTCTCTTGGAAAAGAGTTACTGATGATAGGGTATCACTTGTAGGTGGGAGAGAAGTTGGGGGTGTATTACAGAGGGGGCGAAGGCAGGAAAAAACTTGGAGGGCCTTTGGAAGGAAAGTAAGACGAGCGGGGGCGGATCAACACGTCGGTGAGGAGTTGATTGGACGGTAATTGGTAGGTGGCCCGAAATTATATCTTGTCGGTGGGATGAGTAAAGCGAGCATATTTTGTTGTTGGAAGACACGTCAAAATTTTGTCATTCTCTCGGATGAGGTTCAGTTGCTGATAGACGTGCGAACGGTAAAGGCATAGTTGATACTTGGCCTATTGGATTAGTTGTGCGCACAAAGGGGGGGGGGGGGATTCTAGTATTATCTCACGTGATGAATTTCGTTGTTAAGGACTGGAAAAATCGTATAGTTAGCTTTCTGTTTAGTGTTTGATAACGGTTTTGAGGTCGGGTCTCTGCAGCATGTGGTCGCAACCAGGCCACAAATGCCTCATTCTACGTGTGGAAAGCGAGTAAGCCAACTTTGGACGACATGGATTTGGTTTACGTTACCCAATTGGATTAATAAGAATGTTCTTTTGTTCGATTTTTTGGGTTAAAAACTGGTTCAGAGGGATTACTACCCGGTAACAGACGTTTAGATTGTCCTCATTTTCACCAAGGTGCAACCAGGCTAAAGGGGAGGGGGAAGTACATTTTGTAGAGATGAAGTATGGAGGCTTTCCACCAAAAAGGGGGGGGGTGGGGGGTGGGTCACAAACCCTCAGTTGTTGTGTCCTACATCTTCATCCGTAGTTGAAGCTGCAGGCTTTGTAGAAACTGGTAATATTACCACAAACACTAGAATGCACTTGACCAATGTATCCTACAACCCAGGGTGAGTCATTGAAAGGGTGGGTCATGCAATTCTTGTACATTGACACACCCCTCAGTCAATCAATTGACTTACAATTCCTTAGAAATGACCCACTAGTGGGAACAATTTCGTATCATTATCTAATAAATCTGAGTAATCTGTGATGGTGTGAGCACCATATAAATTCTGGCATGGGTGGTACAACCTTTTCACCACAAAATTTAATATTGTTCTCGAGATACCAATATGATCAAAGCAATTCCTACTTTGTGTATTTTGTGGCCGTGAGTATCACTATATTTCCTCTCAAATTGTCTTGATTGCCAGAGGTGCTCAATACCACTGCCCATCCCCCCCGCCCCTTCCATGACGCTAGCTGGCATGATATGAGTAGTGGGGGCTGTTATAGTGTGCATGATATTGTAGTATCCCAATACTGTCATCGTTATTATAGCGAATCTCTGGAGTGAGTGATCTCAAAAATTTCATTGATTAATGTAAGCGACTGAGGGTGCATCAATGTACAAGAAATGTAGCCCCACCTTTGGCAATGACTCGCTCTATCGGGGTATGGAGGTGTGTCTGTGTCACTGTGTCATATAATTACTGTTACATATGTAATAAATATCGTTTGTAATAATATAATAACAAATCAGTATGCAATAACAAACATAGGTGCCTCGGACGAATCCACCGCCAGCTCTACCAAGTGGTCTCTAAATTTAAACAAGAGAATTAAATATCGTTGATGTTGTGCAGTAGTCTAGCCATGGAACTGCCTGGCGTGGGTGCCAAATGGTGACAAAACAATCCCCTGGGTTTTAGGATTCGGGGAACAGTGCAGGACATCCTTTCTTACAACCCTTATTCTGGAATTAACCCGCTGACAGTGAGGTGCTGTGAACCCCTGATGTGCAGGTATCTGCTTCTTGGGAGGGTACAAGCCCACAGTATCTGGAAGCTGCATTGATTCATTGGTAGCAGAATGGGTATTACTACTTCATGGTACCCCATCAGGGCTGTCTGGGGTCATTAAACTCCGGATAGGTAATTTGAGGGTGAACGTCTCCCGGGAGCTCTCTTTTGAATGAGTCAGACCTAGTACCCCATTGTTTTAGTCATTAGATAGATCAAAGACAACAGGTTCCTATTCTATTGTTAGGAAGAGGGGGGAACTACAGATGAACTGGAAACCCTGAGTGTTCATGTTGCAGGCATAAAAGCCTCATTATGCTTCCTTCGATATTAAGATGAAGAAGAGTGACTCCTATCATCAAATTCGAAAAAAGCAGTGCTTCATTTCTGGAGAAGTCAATATTTCATTCACCGTTCCAAAGTGGTACAGAATACAGAAGAAAATAGCCACCGGCCAATTCTCCTCCTAACAGGCCTAATTTGTAGGGCACAAGCTCTCCTCCGTGTTTGTTCGAACTCGTGGGGAGAGGAATTACACCGACTTGCCCAGTGGCGGACGTCGTAGTCGATTTCCAATATGATACCAATGCTGCTCCCCCTCTCTCTCCCCATAGCCCTTGCAATGAATATATATCCATGTCTGAATCATGCCCGCCATGGATCTTTAAACTCTTGAGCTATAGAGTCGACTTGTAGAACCCCCGGGGCGACAAATCCTCTCCGTCTCTTGTTTCATTTCACTGTCTCATCTCTCTTCGCTCTCTCTCATCTCATCCTCCACTGACAGAAAACCAATTGTTCCAGATTTCCTACCTGCCCAGAGAGTGGTACGAGCCAGAACTCCATCCAGTCTTCGTCTCCTAATAGATTTTAATAATAGTTTTCTGGCGTCCGCTATTAGCAAACTCGCTGGCCGCCCTGCGATCGCTCTCCTCGTCACTCCACGGCTTTATACTCCACGGCCTCGCTTCCACTGGTGTAATATCGGTAATAACTGCGTGTCAACATAGACAATAGGCATCGTGGTACCACGATTTATGATTTTGAACAGTGACATGTTAGCCACTGCCGTGTGCTTAATGACGTCTCTGGCATATTGGAACAAGTTTGTTTGCTTTTGGCCGTTGTTTACGATCCCCCATTGGATATTATGGGATTTCGCTACTTTGCATAAGTTTCATTTTTTTTCATAAGCACTGGTAGGTGAAGCTTTTTTTTTTTTTTAAAGGTGAGCATATTTCAGAATGTGATCATATTATACATGTAATTATGATATTTTGTTCCTCAAATATTTGGCCTGCACTGGATAGCATCATTCTTCTTTGTGCACATGGAGTTGAATTTTGAAAGTTGCATTAATCTGTATCACATTTTATGAAAAGGAATTGATACGATATTTTGATAGAGCCCCAATCCATATGTCCCTATGTGTATGTGTCATAGAGTGAGGTCATCGCGTGCGTGCATCATTCGGTGTGCAGCTACGCATGAAACAGCAAGAGCAGCTTGGCAAAAGAAACGTTCAGTATAGGTTGCAGGTGTTCCCATGTATCATGCACCGTAGGATCTACCTCTGGATCAGGCATCGATGAGGGAGGCGTTTGTGCCGCATTTCAAGGCAAGGTAGATTGTACTCTGGTGGGAGGTTTGACTGACGTGCGTGCATGTGTGATTGAGTGTTATGTCAGTCTCTATTCTTGTGGAGGGCTTGCCAATGTGTACTTGCATGAGACCGTGAACCCGTCTTACCTATGGCTCCATTTAATCCATTGAAGCTATGTAAGTAGGCTGAGCAGAGCGCGTTGACAAAAAAAATTGTGGCGGGAGGGAGGGGTGGGTTCTTGCAATGCTTTGTCAGGTACTTGAGGGCTCTCTTATTTCAATCCAGTAACATGCATTATCCTGGGAACCCGTGGCCCTGGTTCATTTGGCCCCCATTAGGAAGCAGGGCCCTCTGGTTTTGAAAGGGCCCCATCATTCTCAGCAGAGGAGTTACTCTGTTGTTCCAACCCTGAGGAAAATCTATGCAAATACATTCATAGATCAATACTTGTTGCATGCACATCGGCTCTCGACTCGAGTCCTTCATCCCTGGCTTCATTTATTTCAAAAAGCCTGGTGTATCATCAGGAGAACGAGGGCATGTTGCCTGTGCCCCCCCCCCCCCCCAATAATGCCTCTGCCTTAGTCTTTGCCTGAATATTTTCTATGTCAAGCAATGAATGCCTGGGTGCAAGGCCTGAACACTTACAACTTGCCCAATATTAAGTAAGCATTCAGGACCTAGCAGACTGCGGCTTGTCAGTCAGTCTAGTATCTCCAAACATTTAAAGGTCATAGTCAGGTGAAATACAACTTTGCTTTTGGTACTCCCTATGTATTTCATCGAGGCAGCCAAACCCCCAGACCGATTTCAGCCAATCCAAGTGTCCCCTTTGGACACAATCAGCTTATTGCAGAATCTTCTGCCTTGTGACATCATGAAGCCAAACTACCAACAGGAATCCCTTGTAAATATTAAGTCAATGTAAAACCTGTACTCTTGAGAGCCATGTAACAATCTATAATTGGGATACGATTAAAACTTACAAATCATTACACAATGGGAAATTCTATTCTCGTTTTCCTATCATCATGGGAGAAAGGAACATTACCGTGTGCAGGTCCATGGGGCAGCCTCCTCGATATCAAATACCGGTACTCTGGATCCTTCTGTCGAGGAACGCCTACCAAGTAGGGGAGTTCTGTGAAAGCTGCCATGAACCATCTCACTCACTGATGTAGTCATTTTTCTATCTACGTTAAACAGATGATGATGACTCCTTTAGGACACAAATCTGCTAAGAACGCAGGTGCCCTCTTATCAGACTTGAGCTTCCATTATTAAAATGGATCGGTATTTGCAGAATTCTTACAGGCAACTTGCGAATGTTCATATATCGCTCCATATCGGTTTCCTGTTCTCTCCGGCGTAATGGACATTATATTCTGGCAAGTTTCTGTGACTCTACTGATCTCACCTAATGTATTTGCCTATCTCACACGATCTGTGCATACAGTATAATATCTGCTCACAGGGCTGCAAGAACAAGTACTAGATGTACTATTCAGCTGCTCGCCATAGTCTGCTTATCATCACTAAAAAACAAAAAAAATTAGCTTTGAGGTTCAGCTATTCGCATATTGAATTCTATATTAATTCAGGCACATGTTCTACCTGAGACATATGTGCATGCATTACTGCATAAATTCCTCTTGCTTCATGGATGATAGCATCTGACCATAATTTCGCCTCGAGCAAGGCACCGAAAAACAATCTTTGTGTCTGTTTATATATGATGCTCCCCAAAAGAGAATCTGAGCTTTAGTTTTTGGTTATTTTCACATTTCCAGTAAGGTGAATTCTGATTTTCCGTTTGCATTGCATAATGGGAATGTGCCCGTTGTTAGGATTGGGGATCGATTTAGGCATTAGGGTTAGCATTCAGCTAAATCCATTACAGGGTGAATTTCTTGACCAAATGATGAGTGAAGACCTGAGTGTATGAATAATTAGCATCTTGTTATATCAGCCATTCTCCTCAATAGTAAATAGTATTCAAATCAAAGGCTGTCCCAACCCTCCAACCATCAGAGCACCATACCCTGCCGATTATCCTAGGTTTTTCTCCAAGTTGGTTTTGCTAGAGCAACACGCATCACTGATTGGCAGTTTGTGTCTCTGTGGTTGATATATATGTGCTTTCATACTATGACATGGCACAGAGTTTATCATGTTTTGTAACACCTTCCAGTGTCTTGAAATTCACAGACCTGACCAAATCTGAATTCATACTACAATATCCATGACACACTTCATTAATTGTATAACACAGTCACCCCTATGCCATTGTCATACTTGACTTACCTAAAACTTGGAAGTTCCTGGAAATGACCCACTAGTAAGCAGCTTTTTCTATTATTTCCCCCAACGTCTAGTAATGACTCACCCCAGAATCTGCTTTGTGACTGTCCATTCAAGAAAAGTGACGCACATGTGGGACACACTGGATTCGACAGTGACCTACATTTGACTGAACGAGCACAGGGTAATGGGGGGGGGGGTGTCAAGTGAACAACATGGTGTTTAAAGTGTGTGGTGTTCTTATAGGTAGCATAGATGAGATTTTCACACTCTGCATCCATCTTGTGAACGAGCTGTTAGCTTTTAGCATGTTACAAGGATCCCCTTCCTTTCATACAGCAAGTCATCTTGTGTCTCCACATGTGAAAGTGCCGACCAGTATTCATCGGGCACGTGACACATACGGAGCAAGCCTCCTCCAATTTTGAGTCCATAATGAGCGAGTTGATCTAATATTGTGGCCGGGTCGATGCTGCTCGAATCAATAAAAACATGCATTCCGGTGTCTTATCGACACATCTGGGGGACACCGCATACAAAGCAGGAGACTTGATATTAAATTGATAAAGGAGAGGGGGGCAGGAAAGAGAATATCAGATATAGTCCCTGTCTAGTTGATTATGCAGTGACGTTGGAAATTAATGAGCAAAGACTACGTCATCGTCATCATTGCTACAATGTTTGCAGATGTTGATCTAATGTATTGAATAGTAACAATGGTGAGATATGCATGTACCATGGCGGCAGCATGAAGACATGGGGAGGGGGGAGAGATTGTGCAAAGTATTGTTCTAATCCCAAAATATGTGTGAAAGTTATCCCAACATCGCATTGGGAGGAGGCGGGTAGGGAAAATGTGGCAGAATAAAAGGCCTGGAAAAAAATCGCATTGATGAATTATCAGCACATTGGTACAGCATTGGAGATCATGTGTTACTGTTCTGGGTTATACTGATATCTGATATCTCCGGATCCCAGAATAACATAAAGTAGCACCATGAATAACATTCGGGGGAGGGGGGAAGATTTGCAGTAAGCCCCAGATAATTATGAAGTAATACCACAATTGACATTTATCGAGAAGTAGAGGTTCACAGGAAATCTAACACTTGGGACTTAATACGGAAACCTTATTGTGCCATTCACTCGATAGGCTGTGAAACACTCATCTATGTGATCAAGTTGATAGAGCATTCACTTAGAGCTAACGTTCAGGTCAAAGAACCAGCAGGTGAGGGAGGGGGGTGTTCCTAAAATCAGTATCCAGGCTTGTGTTCTAGCAAATGTCAAAGGTCAAAATGGTAGATCATCTCCTTGACACATTCCCACAGTCAAACACAGTATAGAATGGTCTGTGGTCATCAAAATATGATAGGGCCAATATTTATTCAAATATCGGCTTCCTGACCAGAGTGTAGGTACCGCGCTTTGGGCCAATGAATCCTTACTCCCTGTTAGCCAGGCTGGTAAGAAATCAATGATATAACAAATAGCCCCTCTCAGCGGACAGATCTTATCTACCCATAATTCAAGGCAGCTTGTGTTGATTATGCTTGTTGCCAGGCAACTGTAATTGTTGTTGGGCCACATTAAGAGCCTATCGGATAACTGTGTGTGGCCCTTGTGGATACCCCCTCCTCAGTTGGGGAGGGAGGGGGGGGGGGGGGGTGAGTGGTATCCAGTCCCCACTCTTTTCACCTCAATCAGAGTTCTCAGGAACTTAGTAACAGAATATCTGAGTTTAAGGGGCTGATTGCAGGGCTCTTGTTAAAAAATGAAATATCTTCACTAGCAGTCTCCCACAATCTTACCAACCCTAGTGTCTGGCTGAGAAGCAGTGATGACATTAAAGGGGTTGTTAACCTGGGGGGCTCCTCCTCCCAAAGAGCTTCGTTCTGCTCAAAAGAGTTCTCAATCTTGATGGTACTGTAGATCAGGCTGGAGAAGATTCCAATTTCTGGGGAATGAGGAGACTATCTCAAAGTGAAGATCGAATAATAATAATAATGACAAACTCCTACCAACTTTTCGTCGCTCTGTAGTGTCCAGTGACTCCCTTTAACGTGCTAATGCAGCATGATTGGATGCCTGACATTCTGGCCATACCATCGCAGCGGGTGCCACGCTGATCGATGCCGCTGGCACCAGGGTAGTCTGTACGTGCACGCCGTACGGGCCACGGTGAACAGCGCTCGTGGAAGGGCCGACGTGAACTTTACGGGAAACATTAATAACGATCGGAGAAGCTTTGGAGTGAAAACATTGTGTGGGTTGGGGAGACGATGGAGTGCGTTTTCGATGGCAGGTAATGTGATTACCCTGACTTAAAGGGGACGTGCAAGTTAAATGTTGTATGTTATCTGGAGCCCGAGAGGTTTCGTTTATTAATTTATCAAAATACATGTTATATAGTGTATTTGAAGCCTCCCCTCCTGTTGGTTCTCGTGACGGACGAGTTCACTCACCACGGGCCATATCTGTTCTTCCATGCGAGTCTTGTGATCGCTGGCAATTGGTGCAACATGCCAAACCTATGAATGATGGTTATAAACAATGGAGTGAGTCTCTGTTGACAGTGAATCGAAATCTCCACTGTTCACATCCCCCGCCCCCCCCCTCATGGGTAGGGGAAGGTGGTTCATGACCCAATCCCTATGGGAGATTTCAAGCATGGGATGGGGAGGGGGGGTGGGTTCACGGGTCAAGATCCAATCCCTATGGAAGATGACCAAATACCAATGGAAGATGACCAAATACCAATGGAAGATGACCAAATACCAATGAAGATGTCACCCATGGGTAGGAGGGGACGGGTCATGTGATAATGTAACCCAGGAAGGTCTTGGGAGTATTACATGTATTATCAAATAGCTTCTTTGTGATAAAACGATAATTCACTATCATCAGCTAGAATATGGAATAGAGTCTATGCTCCCTTTATTTCTTGGGATAGAGTGGGAGGGGAGCAGACATGACTTTTCACCCATAATTAGGAGCATCATAAGGGCAGGACAGCATCATAGATGTCATAGGGGTATATGCTCTGTAACATGGGTCATTGTCCAATTATTTCATCTTTGCAACCTTTTTGCTACTAAGCCTGTTTTCGTCACACGTACACTGCATGAACACTACAAGTCATTGAATAAACATTAAAAACGGGGTAACCGCCCAAGCACCATCATTCTGGCTCATACCTAAACCATTACCACTCTTGGGGAATGAAGAGTTCAACAACTGTAATGTTTTGTGCTCGTATTGTATAGGATAAGCAATTTTCTGCTGGGAGTCTCTAAATGATGGTGTGTACACGGTGCATTCACGGTTCACATGTGGAGGTGTGACCTTTACCACCATGTCAATATCATGAGAAAAAAAAATAATGCTGGCCCGAACCAGCCCATTGAAAGTTCAATGGAATTCACCTCAACAAGTTGGCCTGAAATCGCTCGTGCATCCACTGTGGAGAATCTCAATATCACTGAAATGGTGACATTGTTTTCATTGTCCCACCTTGCCCCTGGCCGGTGTTATTACAACTTGACGTGGAGCATGTTAAGGCTGTAATCCTACCGAGAAAACCATGTAAATGACACTGAAATCATACCCCCAAGATATAGTTTTGACTGATGAAAAACTGGTGATAACTTTATACCGGTATGTGCAATAAGTCAGGGTTGTATTGAGAGGGGTGAACCCTAGATAGAACTTCATTACTTCAGGGCTCCAAGACAAGTGCTGTGGTTATAATTGTTCTTAACCCCCAGAAAATGGTGAAAACATTTTCAAATCTGCTTGCTAGAAAGCAATACCAAAGATAAAGATTCGGTTCTCCTAAAAAAGTTTTTACAATAAAAACGAAAATAACGCAGCCCGATGGTTCAAGAAATTCTGTGGTCATAGACACTTGTGAACAATTAAGTGGAAAGAGGGGTGTGCCCACAAAAGTCAGAGTGCCAGGTAAATTTTGATCATGCAGGACAGCTGTAAAGCAAAAAAAGAAAGAAAACGAGGGAAGTGCTAGTTGAATAGGCTAAAGTTCATCAGGATGCTGTTTATATTCCCAGTGCTGCCACCAGCTCTGGTGCTTGCTAATGCCAGCACCACCTCCCACTGCCGCCGGACAAGGCCTCATCTCTTTACGCACATCTCGTTTGCATGGTGAGAAGTATTTCTCCCTACAGAAAAAAATTCTTCCACAATCACTCTTCAATGAGGTATATTGAATTTGGTGGGGCTTGTGGTGACCTCATATTCTAACCCTCTCCAGCATGGCTACAGTTCAACACGCCATGTCACTATTATGAGAAAATTAAAAGTTTAATTATAAGGAAACATTGATTCATTAAGAAGATAACACTCGTTGGGGAAGGTTAAGATTCCAGATATTTCATGCAAATTTGATACACCTTCACACAGAGAATAGCGAGCAATAGATTAACCCGGCACAGGAGGGCTGAGAAATGGGATTAATACCCATAAGAAAAAATAGGCCCCTAAGATTTTATCGAGGATCCTGCCTAAATGAGCTCTGCTGTTTTGCCCTTTGTAGAGTTCAAATATTATTTTTTGTCGACATTGTTGTTCATTATTGTTGCAGTTTTGGATTTTCAAGAAGTTCCATGTATGTGATTTGGGCTCAGATACGACTTTGGGTGGTGAAAATGGGTGGAAAAGACATGCTACTGTTTTGTTCAGTGTCATAATCCTCAAAGACCAAAGTAACCTCTGCATAGTGACAATGATTCACAATTGAGATTTGTGCTACCCCCTCATCAAATCTCAATAACTCCTGGATCCTGATGGCTGAAACAGCTCTGAGGTTAGACATGCCCCATTTTTTGGCTTGGAAAAAAGCGATAAGAGTTCACACAGGATACGTATAAACAGGGTCCATACAAACAGTTAGGGGAACTGTATTAGCACAGTCACTTTCCACCATCATTATAAAAAAAAATTGACTCTCGATGACTATTTGTTCAACAAACAATTATGTAATGTTGACTGAAGTTGGCTGTGAGTCCAAGTATATGCAAGTATATGCAGTGTATCTGTTCCATAGCAACCAGGCATTTCTTACTTGACTATTCGAGAGTGAATTATTAATGGCTTAATTACCATTCCAAAGGTTTAGGTTACTCCCACATGGGCAGGGGTAACACGAGCTCGCCCGTCTGTGGCAGTAAAACGCTGCTGGCTCAGATTAGAATGGCAAATTAAATTTTAATCCGGGGAATTATGTCCTCGGCGATGTTCATTTCGAGATTGGCATGGGGGGTTTCGGTCCTTCTCCGTGTCCGTGTATATATTCATCAGCTGCGTACACCCGTTTGTAATTTGTTTTTAGGGAGGTTTGGGATCACGGGAGACACGGCGGTCGTGATTACAGTGGACCCGAGCAGTCTAATTTGATTGGCTCGGATTAGCAACAGGTAAAGGAGCGATCCGGATCGGCCGACTGATGAAGACGTACTTGAGTAGTCGGTATACTAAAGTAGTTGGAAAGAAGAATGGGAGCACTACCAAAAATTTGAATTTTCCTGGCAGCTGCAATTGGTGCATGGTTGGTTGGGAGAGATAAAATGAATCCAATCATATACATTAAAAACAATTGTTCAGCAGAACCCATCCCATTTATTCACTTACCCCCATGGACCATTCACCCCCCGCACCCCACATCCCGGTGGCTCTGGCAATTACACAAGATTTTTTGGCGAATATCTCAAACTCACGAACTAGACAACTATAGCCTGGCAAAAAGGGGAGGGCGATGGGGTGGCCAACCCGCATTTTGTGTAATTGCCAGATGCTCAACATGGCATTGGGTTCGGTGCTAAGGCCCATTGGGGTAGTATTCATATTCCACAGATTCCCAAACCTGTTCTGTTCTGGTGAAACAGTTCCTCTATTCTCCTATACCCTTTGTTGCA
The DNA here is from genome assembly GCA_026419785.1 of Sclerodactyla briareus. Classification (NCBI taxonomy): domain Eukaryota; kingdom Metazoa; phylum Echinodermata; class Holothuroidea; order Dendrochirotida; family Sclerodactylidae; genus Sclerodactyla; species Sclerodactyla briareus. Next base: position 22,089 of record JAODTK010001732.1, on the reverse strand, counting down.
TGTTTTCAGGAGAAACTGCCAAGCCTGACACCATCATATTCACCTATCAATTAAGGATTGGTGCCACAACCTTTCACCAAAATTTTGAGTTTGTCATTCTGTTACAAGATCCCCAATACACCAATAAATATTGTCATGTGATGAGTCCATGCAACATACATTTCTGTATACTGTGGGGTCAGGTGTATGTGCAAACGGACCTGTTCGTCATTCGCTGGGAAGTTGCGAGAAAATTTTGTCTCCTAAATAAATATAATGAAGCTGTATGTGTACTAGAATACAGTCTTGATATTATTTCTCACTAATATATCTATGAGAGAATGATACCTTTGCAAAAACTCTTTTGATGCACACAGAATGTCTTCTGCCATGATGTCCAGCTAACACATTGCTGAATTATTGGACAGGGGGGTTTTGGACGATTCCCCATCTTTGAAGTTCCTCCTTCAGTCTTTTCCCTGAAAAGGTTTGTTTCATCGTATACATAGTATATACTTGCATACAGGGTTAGCGCTGGCTCTGAAAATTTGGGGTCCAATCTTGTTAATTTGTTGCGTAAATCAGCAGAGCACTGTCTTTCCATGGGAAGAACGTCACATTTATTCTCTTCCTCCTTTTTTGACACAATTTTCTTTACACATTCTCAAATTTGGGGTCCAATCTGTCAAAAAGATGTCTATGACCCCAAAAACCCAGAGTAGCACTATCCCTACTTGCATAGATGGATATATTCAGTAAATTACATCTTCCTGTGTGTAGCTCTTGAAATCTGCTATAGCCACTAGATTGCGCTTCCGCAGAACTCCAGCTCTCCATATAGCATAATAGTGGCAGATTGCCGCTGTTCATACCGCATGATTCAGCTCCATCGCTTGTTCCTCCGATCAGCCAACATCAAAAAGACTAATTTAGGAATAAAAGCAAACTGTTAACGGGACGAGAACAAATTTCCAGTCCAGTTACCGCGCTCAATAATCGGTGACGTGCTCTGCTCACGTTATTCCTGTTTTTTGTTTTGCCGGCCGTGTACAATAGTACGCTACGCACACACCAATTAACGTCAACTTCAAACTGACTGCCCCCGGCGATGCTCGGGTTCCACCTGGTCCCGGGAAGGCTATGGTCATGGCAACTCTAAAAGTCAAGTGTAATCAGTTCCACCACACTCATCCTTCTGGGTTAATGTGCTCTGACAGTCCCTTGTTTCACAGGTTGTACAGTTTGTCCTTAGTCCCTCGTCCCCGGAATAATCAGCATATTTTATTTTCTGGCGAGTTCAGAGAATGGTGGGTGCTCGCCAAAGGGGGGCATGACACAGGGCTGATTTTCTGCACAAAGGGCAATTACAGTGTTCGTTGGGGCATCTACGCTATACTGTTATTCAATGGTAGGCAACTGTGGAGACAAGAATTTTAATACTGGTGTGCAATTGGAGGTGTTGTGTGTGGCATATGGCTGCATTCTACACTGGCCTGGAGGTTAGCAAGAGTTTGGTCCTTGGAGGTGGGGGGAGAGGGTTGTTTGCGATGGCTGATCCACTGGGCCGGAAGAGTTTCCCTAAGCTTCTTCCCTTCAAGAATTTGCAATTCCCAGGCCCCTGGATGTGAAACATGTAATGCATGTAGGAAAACTGTTCAACAAACGCAGACGATTTGCAAATGTTGTTGTCCCCCTCTCTCCTCTCTGAGGGCAGTGTTGTAACGAGTCCATACTCAGTCACTACTTTCCAAATATGAATCGACTCGAACAACTTCGTGAAAATTTCCCCCATTGAAACAGTACAGTGACTCGAGTCAGTGATTCGACTCAAGTCACCTAAATCTCTGAAAGCCAATGACTCGAGTCATAAATGACTCGTTACAACGCTGCCTGAGGGTATAATCACTCCTTGATTCTCAGTCCAAAATACTATCATCGATATTTTAGCGAATCCAAATATTGACATACTACATCAATAATGTAAACAGACATTCAGATCTTCAAACCAGTCCTGGATTCAAGCTGCTCCCTTTCTCTTCTCTGTCTTTTTTGATGACAAATTTGGGCACCATCGTGACATTTCGTTCCACTGGATATAATTATTTTATGCGTCTCTCTTCATTCATTTGTGTACTGGATCCCATGAGTCCTTACCACCGCCTGAGTCACTTCATACCATACTTTGTACTCCTTCATTAAACATCCTTAGCTTCCTATTTGATTAGCCGCCGACATATATATATATTTGGTCCATTAGAAGGCCCGCACTTCATTAACGGATGCGGAAAAAACTGCTGCATAACTTCCCAAGGTTATCTGCTCTTTTGAGGAAAGTCACTCGGATTTGGCGACACGGAAATGCAGCTCAGGGTTGCCGTAGCGATAGGCAGTGGTATAGTACATAGGCACCTTCATCTCTTTGGTGTAATTTCCAATTACTTTGGCTGGCATTCCTTGCAGTCGGTTGTAAGTTGGTGGATGCAGATCCTGTATGAACTGTGTCAGTGAGTGAAGCATTAGAATGTGACAAATGAAAGAAAACCAACAAAATGCAGTTTTGGTTGCAGAGGCAACAGTGATGAAGTTTCTCTCATTTTGTTCTCTTTTCACTTGGCTATGTCACAGTTGCAATGGTGTAACAATAATACTGGAAGACACCAGGTACGCCAGTGGTCATGCCCAGGGGTGGGTTCATATAGGGGGGGAGGGAATGCAATTGCACCCCACACACTTCTTTGCCATCTTGTGGTCCCTTGGTGATTGTGACCCCCTCCCAACTTTTTGGCCTGGCCACATTTGCCCCCCCCCCCCTCTACTTTTGCATCTCAAATCCCTCCCCATGTCAAGCCTATATCGTGGGTCAGCGAGTGGGTTGTATCAAGGGCCAATGGGCAACAATTGGATCCTTGGGAGGCCCATTAGAAAGGCTCAATTAGAATGATAGCAGTCAAGGAAAAACATGTCGATCCTTCTCCATATACGAGATTTTCTAGAAGCACTCCTTCCCCCTGTTTTAGGCTTTTGTAGTCTTTCAACACTACTGAAAAAAACGTCCATCGGCTGGCCTAGAAAAATAACCCGGTACAGTTGCAATTAGGCAAGAAGAATTAATGTGACATTACATTTACTTGAAAGCAAGGCAGTTCTCCCTTCACGTTCCACAAACACAGGCATGACCCTAGTGCGTTTGCGTGTATATACTGATCTCTGTTTCCCAGGGACTAAGTAGATGGTACAATACATTTGACAATGAGTATTTTTATTTAGTGCGTGCTCTCCCAGCCGTGGAGCCCAATATTCACTCCCCATTTTTATAAAGATCGGGCAGCTAGCCTCCCACGGTTATTGGGAATCAATACCGAGTCTTTGTGCGGTATCGAGCTGTTTATCCTCTAATGAGCTTCCATCCACTTGGTCATGGGCTATTGACTGAAGCTAGCCTCTTTTAACGATTAATATTTACGTGGAACCGGTTCTCTTGTGATGTGACTATATGCTGTATATTTTGCACGGTTGGAAGCGTCGAGTGCTCACTTTCAAAGGCATGAAATTGGGACGTTAGTCTCATCAAATGGATGTGTGACTCGAGCATCAATTTTGCTGATACTGGTAATGCCATCTCATTAGTACTTAATGTAGAGAGCTAGTGGTCTATGGGTACTCAGGAGACAGTGGTTGAGTTTAGAATAGAACTGTAAACACTTTAAACATCGGAAGACCAAGCATAAACCCATGTTTAAAGCTACAGTAAAAGTTGTCATTTGAACAGAGATTTCTAAGGATCGAAATGCTGCATGTACAATATTCATCCGGGTGTTTTGATGTCATAAGATAGCTGCAAGATCTGTTTTCTAGTTTCAAGATAATAGTGGGGCATGGTCCAGAATTGGATGATGTAATGGGGGAGTGGGGTGGAGAGCCAAACTAAAAACGGTAGGACTCATTATATCTACTGCTCACACCACTTCATAACTATTCCTCTCTAGTGCTATCCCTACCCTCTTCCAACTTTTACATGTGATTTTGGCCATTGTGCCCTTACTATCTGGGTTGTTGCACTAGGATGCATCAAAAATTGAAATATCAAAGACTAGAGTGATTAGCTAATTTTATCACGAGGCTGACAGTTGCCGTAAGTGAACCCCTCAACCAATTATTTGAATTCCTATTAACCATAATGTCATATAATATCAAGTCTCAAATTTTCATATCCATACCTATTGTCAATTCTGGTATACGCCATAAGCCCCCTCTTCTATCACACCTTCATGGTTCAGCGAACACAGATCACCTGTGATTCAAAACTCACGATTACAAAACAGGCTGCAACAATAAAGAAACAAACAATACTGTCGTCCAATTACACTGCATTCCACAGCACTCTTTATTTAATGTTTTCCGCAGAGTCGCCACCGGCAATGCCGAATTGCCTTTTGAAAAACAAATCTCCCGCTTTGTTGGGATTAGACTATTCCCCGGCGTTTGAATCATTTGTGGGAGGGGCGTATTCAAACAGTGTGTTTGGTAGCTTTAACATGGGGCCTGGCCCCATGCTTGGAAAGGCTGCCATATTGTGATACAAACATTTGTTAGCTTCTGCCCAATATGCGTTGAGTCTTTTCTGTTTTACTATGCATAAAGTGGCGGCAGTTTCTTTCCTGTTTGCCAGCGGGGTTTTTGGAAATTATCAGCACTGATCCTTGGGACTTTAGGATGCTACTAGAACACACTTTCACCCAACCGTCGTTCGAATCAGCCGCATTGCCAACCTGAATTGTAGGGAAGGTGAATAGAGCTCATTGTTGGCAAGCTTTTTCTAATCAGACGATTGTTCCTGGCATTGGTGGCATTTTTTACATTCATCAGACATTCGTCATTTGTGAAGGACCAGATGCAACCCATCCTGTGGGACCCTGTGGATACCTCTGTGTAACCATCTGGTGGACCTGTGGAGTACCTCTGTGCACCCAGCATGTTGACCCTGTGTGAAGTACCTCTGTGATCTTCATTGTTTAGGAATAGACAATAATCGTGGATACATTGGTGCACTCTTGGAATCAGCCATGCTGGCATTTCGAAGGAAGCCGTGCCCCCATAAACATTGTACATGAACCTGATTGTTGTGAAATGATTAAACCATCCTCACACTCTCAAGCTGGTGCTCTGGGTAGTATCGTCTGTCGTCGTCCGGCTTTGTCATTCTCCTTGGAATAGGCCCTCAAAGAGGATTTTGACTGAAAACACCCTTTGATTGTGCCTTGGAATGAACAAGTGAGTGGAGTGATGTGTAATTGGCTGTTGTGTAACTAATCCCTCTCACCAGACATCTTTTTGTCGCTGATTGATAGATAGACACAAGGCCAAGATGCTCAAAAGTTGTTTTTTGATGGCCGAATCCGTCCTTCTGTAACATGGCAACTTCATACGAAGATACCAACAGTTCGAGGGAGACAACAGTTCTAGAAATTCACACTCCGGGAATAGGAGAAAAGTTTCACACAGAGGTGAAAGTCTCAGAGAACAGAAACGTTCTGGAAGAAACCTGTGGCGGTAATTTGGTCCTAAATTTTGATGACCATCTGAAGTCTGCAGCCGAAGGAAGGACCAACATTGCAAAGAAGTAAGGCCACGTGTGGTATTGGGCAGCCAGTTCCAGCAAATCATAGCAAAAGTTGTACTGAGCCCTCGAGGCAGATATAGAGAAAATTGCGGACCAAATTGGCACAACGGTAATTTAATGTGAGAAGGGTCTGTGAACAGTTCGGCAAAAGAAGGTCCTAGCTTCCTACTAGTGAGTGTACCATGATGGTTCATCGAGGAATGGCGCTCCCTGTTTCTCGGGCGTAGGTTCCGAAGAGGTATATTAGGGGACATCACAGGGAGAGACCGATGGTAGATGGGAACCACCACTACAGACAATCCCCAGACGGATGGAAAGTATTGCGTCCCATTCCTCAACAGGGAGAACCCGATAGAATACAGGAGAAAGAAGACTACTTGCCGAGAGAAATCAGAGATTGGCAAGCTAAGAGGTCATTTCCCAGGTGGGCTAATTGATCATTCGATAAGGCACAACTATTTCCGGGACAGCCTCAGAAGCATGATGGCCGGAAATAGGGAGGGGTTGAACCCCTGTACGATAATCCGAGCTGTGGGCGACGGAATCTCCGCCGCTGGGAGACAAGATGAGTTTGTGGATGAATTAATTGAGAAAAATGGTTGTTGGCAATTTTGGCAATGAATTACCAGATGGTTTCTATGTTTATATGCGTCCGGGGATAATGCGCCTGGCGAAAATTAGGCCATCGAAGATCTCTCCTGAGGCGAAATTCTCAGAGGAGAAATGGATGCGATTGTTCCATTAACTTCAAAAATCATGAAACTTGTGAGAATGAAGCCTCCTTTACTAATGGTGACGGGGACCGGAGATACTATGCACAGTCTCTAGCGAGAGGAGATTCTCAGAAGAGTTTTGTATCATCACGCCCCGCCTCCAAATAGTCGCTGTCAAGTTGATGGAGGTAATTTAATATCTCCGCTAATGAGGTGAGAGATGGGTCAAGTGAGACGGGATGCACGTCATCGCCAGAAGAGGAGCTCGATTTACGTCTGACCCGAGACAGCGCATCAGGGAGTTTCTTGGAGAGGTCAAGCTCCCTCCCCAGCTGGAACTAGACAAGGCGGGCCGCTTCGAGCGAGTTATGGATGTCGGGATGGCGAGATGGGAGTGCAGCTCCCAATCTCGCCTTCATTCGAAGACTCTGACATAGGCGTCCACGTTAACTGATATCACCGCTGGGAACTAATTGGAACTCTAACGCCATCATCAGGAGGCATTCAGCCCTGGGACAGAAATGATTCCACGAGGGGCGGCACCCATGGGGGCGTTCATCCCTAGAGGGGGTTGTCACTAGAGGTAGTTCCGGGAACCATGGGGGCATGTAATCAGAGCCAACTTGAACTGGGTCACCTCGGAGATTTGGTGCAGATGGGCCCCTAATTCTATTGGGACAAGGGGGAAGGAAATGTTAAAGCTTCAGGAGAGGAGAAACCAGTAATCCCCGGAAATGTCATCCACAACGACACAGTAACGTACAGATGTGAGGGGGCATTGGTATCAACTCTCGGTCTCCAGCCCTGGGCAAAATGTGAAAATTGCTGGGAATCGCTATGTTCCTCATGATTTGGCTCGAGTTCTTTCATGGACAGCTCTCTGCACTCGGACATTACAATCTTCAAGTCAGGAGGGGTCCTTTCGAGAGTAGGAGAAACGTCTGATTGGCTCCAACGGTTGAAGACTGGTCATTTGTTGAGAGAGCGGCATGGAGTCCGTGCATGGCAGACAAAGGGGTGCGTAGATTCACCCCCTGTAAGTGTTTGCAGTAGCTTCTGGTTGAAACGTAAGATGCGAGGAAAGTGTCCCGGAACGTGGAAAGACAATAGAGATCTCAAGACCAGTCAAAATGATTTTCAATCTCGAACACGTGAAGACCCTCTTCATGCGAAGAGTACTTCCCTTGCCTACTGCTCACAGCTAACTGTCTCTGCACCATAGGGGCGTATGGTGTGCCATTGGGTGCCATTCGAGATATTTCTACAGACAGTACAGCTGCATTGGAGTGGCCTAACAGTGCGGCCCTCTATATTGAAATGACCATGCCGTCCCCTATAGGTGCAGGTCAATGAGGAGATGGCTGATAATTACAGAGTGATTTCCAACACAGGTACCAACTAATCTTGCTGGTCCAAGTTGCCTCCATTTCAATTGGGTTGGTTGTGGGTTTTGCCGTAGGCCTATATCTGATCAGTTCATTAGTGGGACCATCTTAAGCTCATCCTCCAATTTTGACAGATTAAATATGTACTAGATTCCCTGCGCATTCTCACACCTTTACCTTATTCAAGTTTCAAGTGCATCAATTAGCAGTTGCTCCTAGTACACAAGCTCATTAGACTGTTTCGGCAATTACCCCAACCCCCAGCCTACATAACATAAAAATTACAACACGTCACACACCCCTTTTTCACCCATGTAGCGAACAGGTCCAGTTTGAGCCAATCGACTTTCTACAAAAAAACTGTCCTACACCAAACCGACAAAAAGTGATCTATTTTATCACTCATAAAACAATCCATAGCTTGTTTAGGTGGTCCCATAAGTAATTGAGAGGTGTGGGCTTCACTCCACCTGTGGCATCTGGTTGGAATCCCAGCCTAGATCGCATACTGAGACTGCCTTTCACTGGGTGCTCATCATGGGGAAACTGGGGGAGAAAAGCTCTAACCATCTCCTTACACCTAACAATTATCGCAGGAGGGCCACACTGCGTCCAAACGCAACGATGAAAATTACTGCTCAAACCCAATGAATCTGGGCCGCACATGAAGGATATGTGATAAAAGGTTGATGGTCTGTGAGCGATGATTTTAACGGCAAAAAAAAGTTGGACTTGACTAATCAGGAGATGTTACAAAAGACGTTCACACAAGCCTGTTCATCGCCCCTACCATACCTTGCTGAGTCGCTGTTATCGTGAGCATTTTGATCCATTTTAGCGTTCTCGTTTAATGTTATTGTTATTGTTACTATGTGACAGCTTGAATGGTACCTGGTGATAGTTTGCAGCTGATATATATAAGTGCAGTATCCAGCCCACACCCTGCCAGGCAGGATTTGTATGGGCTGGTCTCTGCTTGCTCATTCATTCGAATAATCCCTCCTCTAAGTAACATTACAGTTAACCAAATGTTGGTTGAGGGTACAACAACTAACCGGGTGCGCTACAGTGGTGACCCCCCCCCCTTCTCCTCTATGAGGGCTATACCTACTATAGTCTCCTATCCACACAAACAAAGCATGCTCTTTCACGCGGTTCTCCCTTCTTGTTCTTAGACACGCCCCCCCCCCTGTTTTTCACTCAACCTGCCTCACAGTGTGATGCGCTCGTGCTCTGGCTTGATAGTATACTGAAACTTTGTTGAAGAGTGGACCTCCACAGATAATGACTGACCCCTGTGACCGGAGCTGACCTCCTGTGACCTGCAACTTGACTCTGTTGGTCCATCTACATTAGTGAAAGGGTCAAGTTTAACACAATCAAACATGACTTTGAGCAAACCAACACACGATAAATAAAATATTGGAATATGAACTCATGGATCATAGGCATGACTCCTGTTTCACTCCACCTCCATTTGAATTTTAATTAAAAATCAATTTTAATGATCCAGTTATGGAACTAACGAAAATGATCAAACAGTACGGGCTCATACAACGCAAAAGTATTCAGCAATGGATGACTAACCTAACAGTTGTTGAGGTTTACGGTCATTGTAAGACTACACCAAAGTGGGGCTTCCATCAAAACTCAAGCAATGGTGTTCTGACAAGAAAGGCGGCTATTTTGATCAGCATATTTTTGATGGTGACCGAGGAATGAGCCCCATACACATGCACACGTGGAGTGCGGCTTAACGCAGGCTAAATCCGCCGCGAGTCCACAGATAACCCCATCACATGGATGGTCCTGTTGTTCTATTGCTATTCATTCGTATCACTGTGAATAGATCGGGAATGCCAGGAGGGAAATAATGGTCGTAGGTTTAGTAATTACGGGTATCTCATCGTACCCGCTGGTGAAGTATGATGAAAATGTTCAAGGGAGATAAGTATTTATGGCCCTGTTTATTGAGGAAACTCTATGAGGAAAATGTGATAGCTAGTACACAGACTCTGTATATAGTGCATGCTCTTTCAGTTTACATTTAGCACATGGTACACTCTGTATCACCTCATAATCACATCATAGCGATGTGTTTAGATTGTTTGTTCATGAAATGTCAAACCGTTTGGCCACCATAGTTCTGGAGATTCTGGAGCCAATTTACTGGATTCTGTATTGGTAATATTATACTTGGTAGGTCGATCAGTATCTTTTGATACATCAAATTTCACAACCCACGTAGGGCTCATTAAGGCTTGTTGTACATTGTTCGAGTGTATTTGGCGATTCATTTTCCCTTCATAAAATTAGCTTTTGAAATACTTGAGAATTATGGCAAAGGGAACACTCATTTGCAAACACTATTTTATCTCGTGATCCGACCTGTAATTTGCTCGATTTTAAAAAGGAAGGGGAGTTATAACTGAAGTACATGCTAATTCAAATCATTAAAATATAAACAGAGTGGCCAGTGTTTGAGGAATTGGATACCCTTAGTTCTCACTGAATGTTTAGCTGTGTATAAAATGCTGGAAACTTTGTACTTGTTCCCCCGTACTTTAGGCCAACTTTACTATATTAGGTACAACTGAACTACTTAGACGTAGTCACATCAATTTCCATTATCTTATCCAACACAAGTCAATCACTATAGGTCAATATCTAATTTGTGTCCGGTACGAACAAAAGGCACTTGTGGGATCCCAGCCAAATTAGCATTGTATCAACATTATAATTACATACATAATACTGGCAGTAGTCTTTGCAATGGCTAAATGAAGACATCATCACTTAGTGTGACCACCCCCCCGCCCCAAAGTTGTTGATCGGGGACTTTCAGTGCACACTGAGTGCATGTGTCAGCTATATGTATCTTTCACAAAATAAGTTGATTTGGGAATGGAAATAGCTGCAAGCGATGTTGAACTCCAAGGAGATTAGACTAACTGGTCTTTGTGTCTCAACTTTCTTCATATTACCTCGTAAAAAAAACACTGTACGTAACATGGATAAATCACGCAGTGGAGACCCAGGAATTTCGATGAAGGGGGTGAAAGGTTGGCATTGCTATTGGTCGGAGAAAGGGATGGTGTGAGGGTGCGAGGACACGAACAAAGCTTTCAATTAGGCCGGCCTCTAAAATGTTCCTTGATGCGTTCATTTCCAATATTGCCAATGCCAAACGTAAAAATTTGTCTGTAGTCAAGTGTGCTTCAGCAGTTCAACCATTTTCAGAGAGGTCCAACATACTGAGGTTAGCCTGTGATAGGAGTATTGTAGAATGTTGGTAGTGTAATACACTCTTTTGTTTTGTCTCAACAAGAGGGAATTGAGTCATCCAAAAAATTAGCACTTGCGGGTCACCAGGTCAAGGGTCAACAAGGTCAAAAGGTTCAAATGAGGTCAAAGTAGGTCATCAGATGTAGTTTGCTAGCCGAACAAAACTTTCAATTAGGACGGCCCCTCTAAAATGTCCATTGTGGATGAATTGAAGGATCGTCAAATGTCTATAGTCAAGAGGTTCTCCAGGCAGTCAAAACATTTCAGAGAGGTCAATACATACGAAAGCCTGTGATAGGCGTATTGTAGAATGGTAGTGTAATTAACTTTTCTGTTTTTCTCAACAAGACGGAATTGGTCATCACCAAAAAAATTAGCACTTGAGGTCACCAGGAGTCAAAGGGTCAAACAAGTCACAAGTCAAATGAGGTCAAAGTAGGTCACAGATGTAGTTTGCGGACCGAACAAAACTTTTCAAAGGCCGGCCGGGCCCCTCTACAAAATGTTCCTACAGTGTCGAGATTACTAGATCGTTATAATGACCTTGAATGACCCGGGCAATGCACCAAAAAAAAAATAGGCTTCATCCTCCACCACACATGCTACCCACATACCCCAAATTCAACTTGATAGATACTGATCGTTAGATTCGTGCTGACAAGCTTTGAACTTTGCCCCTCTCATGAACTTGAAAGAACTAAACTGGCACCCCAAAACAAAGGGTATTCCTCCCCATATGTCCAACCCAAATACCTAATTTGAAGTTGGTACCTGTTTTTGTTCGTTTCGATATAGTGCTGAAAAGGGTGTCCAACACACACACACACACACAGACGCACACACACACACCACACAACACATACGCAACAACTTCATTACATAGATTCCTCTTGCGCTGGACAAGGAATCAAAAAACGACAAAAATTATCTATTTTTTATCACTCATAAACAATCCAATAGCGTGTTAGTGTCCACATAGTATTGAGAGTGGGGCTTCCACTCCACCTGTGCAATCTGGGGTTGGAACCCAGCCAGCATCGCATACTGAAGACTTGCCTTCTCACTGGGTGTTCATATGGGGGAAACTGGGGGAGGGAAAAAATATACACCATCTGAATGTACAATAACAAATTATAGGGAAGGGCCACACTGTAACGGCAACGATGAAAAAATAACGCTCAAACCCAAGAGAACTGCTCCCACGCACATGACGGATATTGATTAAAATGTGATTGGTCTGTGAGCGATGAATTTGAACGGCAAAAAAAAAAGTTGACTTGACTAATCAGGAGGATGTTTACAAAAGACGTCACAGCATGTTCATCTCCCTACCTTGCTGAGCGCTGTTATCGTGAGCAGTTTGATCCAATTTTACGTTCTCGTTAATGTTTATTATATTAGTACTATGTGACAGCTGAATGGGACCTGGTGTAGATTTGCAGCTGATATATAATAAGATGCGTATCCAGGCCACCACCCCTGCAGGCAGGGATTGTTATGGGCTGGTTCTGCTGCTTGACTCATTCATCGAAAAAAGAATAACCTCTCCTCTAAGTAACATTACAGTTAACCAAATGTTGGTTGAGGGTACAACTACCGGGGCGCTACCAGTGTTTGACCCCCCCCCCACTTTCTCTTCTTATGAGGGCGATACCTACTATAGGTTTCTCCTATCCACACAAAACAAAGCATTGCTCTTTCACTGCTTTGCTCCCCCTTCTTGTTCTAGACAGCCACCCACCCTTTTTTCCCAAGCCCACATGTGGAATGCGCTCTGGCTCGGGCTTGATCAGATACTGAACTTTTTGAAGAGTGACCTCCACAGTAATGAACTACCTCTGAGGACATGAGCTGGACCCTTCTGTTGACCTGAATGACCTCTGTTGGTCCATTCTAAATGTAGTGAAGGGTCAAGTTTAACCAATTCAAGACCAGTGACTGTGAGCACCAACACAGAAAATAAAACTATGAATATGAAACTCATGGATCATAGGCATTGACCTCCGTTTCACTCCATTTTAATTTAATATCAAAAATAAAAAAAAAAAAAAAAAAAAAAAAACAAAAAAAACAATTGTAAATCATTATGGAAATAACGAAAATGATCAACAGTCGGGCTCATAACAAATTGCAAAAAAGTATTCCAGCAATGGATGACCTAACCTAAAAGTGGGATGTTTACGGTCATTGTAAACTACACCAAAGTGGGGCCTGATCCACAATTAAAAAACTCAAGCATGGATTTCTGACAAGAAAGGGGGCGGCATTATTTTGATAGCATATTGTTGATGGTAGTGACCGATGAATGAGCCACCAGACACAATGCCAACAGCTGGGGGGGCTGAAACGAGGCGTAAATCCGCTGCGAGTCAACAGATAACCCCCATACCACATGGACTGGTCCTGTTGGTTCCGATGGCTAATCATACGTATCTCTGGGAATAGATCGGAAAATGCCGAGGGGAATAGTGGGTCGTAGGGTAAGATGCGGTATTCATCGTAACGCTGCGTGAAGTATGAATGAAAAATGTTTTTTTTTTTTTTTTTTTTTTTTTTCAAGGGAGAATACAGTATTTATGGCCCTGTTTATGGAAGGAAAAACTCTATGAGGAAAATGTGATAGCTAGTACACAGACTAGGTATATAGGCAAGCTCTCAGTTACATTAGCACATGTACACTCTGTTATCGACCTCATATCACATCATATCGAATGTGGTAGTTGTTTTCATGAAATGGTCACAGTTGGCCACCATAGTTCTGGAGATTCTGGAGCAAATTTACTGAGATTCTGTATTGGAATATTATACTTGGTAGGTCGATCAGTATCTTTTGACTTACATCAAATAAAACCCACGTAGGCTTCATTGGTTGTTGTAAATTGTTCTAGTGTATTTGGCCATTGATTCATTTCCCCCCCATTCATAAAAAATTAGATTGAAATACTTAGGAATTATGGCAAAAAGGGAAACACTCCATTGCAACAACTATTTTATCTCCTTGTGATAGACCTGTAATTTGAATCAGATTTAAAAGAAGGGGGAGTTATAAATGAAGGTACATGCTAATTCAAATCATTAAATATAAAACAGATTGGCCAGTGTTGAGGAATTGGATACCCTTATTTCCACTAATTTTGTACTTTTGGTGTATAAAATTCTGGAAACTTTTGTACATTGTTCCCCCCGTACTTTAGGCCAACTTTACTATATTAGGTAAAACTACACTGAAACTAGACGTATTCACATCAATTTCCATTATCTTATCCAACACAAGTCATCACTATAGGTCATATACTAATTGTGTCAGGTAAAAAAAAAAAAGGCAATTGTGGATCCCAGCCACAATTAGCATTGTATAAAACATTATATATTACATACATATATGCAGTATCTTGCGGGCTAATGAAGAATCAAACTTGTGTGACCACCCGCCCCCCCCCCCCAAAGTTGTTGATCGGGAACTTTCAGTGCACTGAGTGCAGGTGTACTATATGTATCTGTGACAAAATAGTTGAATTGGAAAATGGAATAAGCAATGCAATGCATGTGAAACTCCTCAAGAGATTAGAATACTTATAACTGTCATTGTGTCCTCAACTTCTTCATATTACCCTCGTGAAAAAACAGGTGACTGTAACATGGATACAAGCAGCAGTGGAGACCCAGGAATTGCAATGAAGGGGGTGAAAGGTTGCATTTTGCCTTGGTCGGAGAAGATGGGGTGAGGGGGGTTGGGAAACTGATACAAGGGTTGTCCCAATTTCGAACATTCCGCTGTAAGCATGCACTAGCAACCAACTTGTCTCCCGATGGAGGGAGCATAGGGGGCTCCAGATATGAGGGGGAGGGGGAGGTCCTTGACAGGGAGGGGGCCAGCACCTCATGCCCCACCCCACCTACCTGACCACTCAGCAATTGGCGTTTTTTCATATACCATAAACAGGTTTGAGAATGTTAGCCCCTTCTGGAGGGGCTTTTTGAGCCACATTGTTTCAAAGAAAAAAATTATAGATAACCCACAATATAGGTTTGAATTGGAACGAAGGAAGGATTAGAAGCTGACCCAACAATTGATCGACTATATACGCTAAGATGAAAAGTGTTTTGATTTCAAAATGATTTTGTGAGAGCCCCTTCCTCAAGTGGTGTGGTCCATGTCTCTTGGTTAAGACAAGTTCAAAATTGACCCATTCTGTAGGTGATAGTAGTAAATGAATGGAGTCCTGCTCACATGATCCTCAATTTAGGTCAAGGTCTCCTCGTGGAATAAAACAAATTAAAATCCACTTGACAACCAGCCATGTTCCAATGTTCTGTCATTTCTGTCACTGTTGTCCCTTCTGAAAAGAAGAAACGCCTAGTGAATGGTCCTTGGCCCATGCCTGTAAAATATAGCGTCCACTCTGTGAGTAACCATTCAAAAACTTCTCCCACCAGGTAAACATATCTGTCTTTTTGCCACGCTGGCAGAGTAACTGATGGGTTTTGCCTCCCATGGGCTTCAAGGCTAAAATACCTCTAATAACAAGCATCTGTTGGGTCATGTTTCTTTTTTTCCAAGACACGTTGTCTCTTCCTGTGATTAAATATCTGTATACTATCTTTTGGCTCAATTTTGAACTAATTGTTAAAGTATCAGCCAATCATGTCATGTAATCCTGATGCACCGATCGAAATTGAGCCCGTCCCGCAGGACTTCGGGTCATCGCTGACCCAGAAGCAGATCTGAGCGAAGACCAGGTTTGATCCTGAGGTCCCTCCCTGCATTAATGTCCCATCCGTGCCCTTGACCTCTACCCTCTGCATCCTGTGCACTTCAAAACCGTCCCGACTTACTGGCGTCCCAGTTCCTCTGGGGCCTCTCCAGAAGCGGAAGTACCATCCCTGCGCCTTGGGCGGCGGGGTGCATCGCATGCAGCGTCGTAAGATGTAAGCTGCGAACTCTTCTCATCTGGCATACCGGTACCCAATCAGAGGGGGTCCGCCTGGTGGTAGAATGCCTAAAATCTTGAGAAATGGACACGTTGGCTGGTCACGGGATGTTTCACGGTCCCCTCCAGCCCACGGCAATGCTGTTGAAGCGCCCCTCAGCTAACCCGTATCACTGCTTAGTTATACCTTTTCTTGGTCCGGTGCCACCTCCAAGCCATTCTGGATGAAAACCTTGTTCGACCTTGTGCCAATAATGCTCTGTTTGGGAACGCTCATCCTCTAGGGGTCGTACTGACCTGCTGGTTGGGAGAGTGCCCGATCCGTACTTGTCCAGCCGTCGTGAGGAGGTATGTTCCGTCGTGGACCCACTCGCTAAGCTGTCAGGATTACCTCTGGCCCAATCACGGTCCCCGAACACCCAGGGTAGACGTTGACTACGGCGTTGCATGGAAACCTCCGGCTTCTTGGGCGTGGCTCAGAGGATTGACCTGTGTCATGGCCATAATGTCACGCTGCGTTCCCTACCAATAACCAAATCAGGATTCTCGGCATCCTCTCCGATGTCGCGAACGGAACCGATTGGCCTTGGCCGTTCGCTTGAACTTCTTCACCGCTTTCTTCCACTGTAAGGCCCGCGATGCCTCAAAGGGGTCGAGCGTGGTATGAGGCAAAACCCCTTTCTATCTCGTTGCTATAAACGTGTACCGACTTTGGGGTTCGAAATTCTCTCCAGAACTTTCAGAGTTTTGGGTGTTCGATTTCCGAATCGCCGTGGGGTTAACTTCTTCCCTTCTTTCTTGTTCTCCTTTTCTTTTCCTTCCCCACTTTCTTTTCCCTATTTTCTTTTGCATCACTAAACTATTCATTCTCGCTTCTTGTCTGTTTTGTCTTGTCTTCCTTTTCCTTGTGGATACTCGAAGCTAGCAAATTAATTTCTAAGAAGCAAGCAACCCCAAGAAATCAATACAAGACACTGACTGTGAAATTGCGCCGTCTCCATTTATCAGCAGTCACTCAAACTCCACTCACAAAAAAATTGAGCAAAACCTTTCCGTGGATAATTCCACCATTGAAATTCAAATAACTTTTACTGATGATCACAATTATTCCGTAACATCTTGTGGGAAAAAAACCAAGTCTAGACTATAGAGTTGAAAGTTTTTAAACAATCTCCACCAAAAATGATACTCTAGGTAGTCCTCAACAGATCATTGGTTAAAAAAAAAATTCACTGAATCAGAGGCCCGTATAGTATAGCAGTTTCTCTCCAAGTTGTTGATTCTTCGAGAAAAAACCAAAGTGAGTCGACTTTCCAATCCAACTGCTCTATCAAAATCTCGTCCTTCCCTGTCGTCACGGAAATATCTAGGTCAGAATATCTCGTGTATAATGGATGTGAGCGGACCCCACTTCACATCGGCTGTCCAACGTCTGGTTACTCCCTCCTCCTGCCTCCTGGGCAAAACAACCGATTTCACTTGCGGATGCCTGAACGGTATCCCTCTGAGTGGTGGAGGATGCTCTGGTTACGAGGTCCGTTTTTCTGCCCTGTCCAAGTTAGTTTGGTCCAGTGAACCGTTCGTGATGAGAGCCTGCTGTCGATCTTGTCCAGCATGACCGTTATCCCTAAATTCCACTGGATCTGTTCCCTAAGATATTTTTGTCTCCCGGTTTGATAGCCACACGGGCGACAGCTGTGTTTTCCTCAGAAGACAGGGGTTTTTTCGTTGGGGTTGTTCTTCCAGCTCTGCAAACAAATTCGTAGGGACCTTCTTGAGCCGCAGTAGAAGAAAAAATGTCTGCAAACCAACTTAATTTCCTGGGAGGGGGGTAAAGGTTGTGAGGCCGTGTAAAAACTCACACCTAATGACCCCAAACAGGCCTGAGGGGGCCAATTTCGGGGCCACCGGACTGGAAAATTACCCCCCGCCCGGACGGTTTAACTTCTCCCTGGAGCTGCCCACTGCTCGATTTAGAAGGCTGACAAAATGAGACATACAGAAGCACAACACAAATATGTGCCAACCCCCCATAACAGTGGTGTCAAGATGTTAGCAGGCAGGTTGGCCGACATAGGTTATTGTGCGATCACACCTCGCCACATCGATGGTCCTTTTTTCCGCTCCCCATCCAATTCATCCGAGGTCTCGGTATTAGATTTTTACCAGGGGGTCCGCGATAACAGTTGTTGGTGTGTCCACTAAATTTGTGGCACATTTCTCGCCCTGACCGATGCGGGAGGTATCATGTTTTTTTCAACCTACATACGACAGTGTGATTCTCCTTGTGTGTCAGTGATTGGCTTTACGTGTGCTAACCATCTGGTCCTTTATACCAGTGGTATAGTAGCACGTGCAAGGTTCTTGACCTGAACTCGGCAGCTTCGCTATCTTTCTGAGAACTGTGGAAGTCTGGTACCCATGCTCCTTGTAGCATGGTGTCCAGATGGTTTATTTCAGCTTTGTGGCATGGTCATGTTATACAGATGTGGGGTCAGTTGACAAAAGGGAAGAGCAGCATGACATTAAATACGCCATCATTAAGGCCCCTATTCCTGCCTGTAAAGAGCTAATTTAATAGTGATCTGCTATATCATTCAGTTTTCCTAACTTGGTCATGGGACGGTTGGAATGCACATTTGTACCCCCCCCCCACCCGCCAGACTACGAAGAGTTGCCGGTCTTGAGTTGGGACATTACCTATTCATTAGCCATTCCATCCACCCCCTCGCATCGCCCCACAATCTCATCTCCCCAGCCCCACCTTCTCCGTTCTCCCCTTTGCTTGACAGAAAAATATGGATATTTGCTGAAGTGGAAATTGGGGGGGGTCGCATTACACTCACATGTAGGTGGATACGGTATGGCGTAAAACCTGGAGGGGTCAGAAGGGGCCGGACCTGTCCCACCCAACCCTTTTGAAGGGCCCCATACACACACAATAACATTTGGTTCTTCCTGCTTGTACCCCGCCCCTTCAACTTTTAACTTTCAACAAGATCGCGCACGGGGTCCGTGACCACAAAACACATATGACACTGAGGCTAACTCAAATGCACTTTTATATCTTCAATGTCAACACTAGCTGCCATGTACGTGGTTGAGGCAGGATATTTTATTAGAGGCTTTCTCCATGGTGAGTTTGATTGTAATTGGGCTCGACCATGTTGCTGTCCAAACACAGTATGTGTATAGTACAACCTCAACTCACATCAGTTTAAATGTCCCATCACCCTGACCAATATCGGCTATATTCCCCAGTTCTTGATCTAGATTCTACAGGAGGGGAAATATCCCATCCAGCGAGCTATCCGACATTCAGAGAAGTGAAAGGAGATTTGCCTCAAAGGTTACTAGCTGCGGAGTTGCAATTTGCTCACGACGGCACCCTGCACCCCGCAGATCCTGATCAGCGTGGGACTAATTAAGGATTATCCCAGCGAAAATTGTGGAATGAGGGACTGTGAACCCAATTCAGACAGCAATTCTGGGGGGAGGGAACAATTTCATTTCGTTGGCTGGCGGATGAGTCGGAACCTCCTTGCGAATGTGCCTCGTGAGAATGTGCTAATGTGGTGCAGTGACATGAGCAGCATTGGAGATGCAGTTGTATGGAAAGCATATAGGTGCACCCTCCGAGCGTGCATTTGCATTGTGTGCATTATCGCATATGGAGCTGGCATGCATATGCTGCGGAGTTCATGCATATTGACATGCATATTATTATTCTTTGATTTCCAATCTAGTGGATTGGGTTTTGGACAACAGCCACCAAACGGAATGATACCTTTTGCAATGCGCTACACCCCTCCCAAACTAGGTCGTAGGATACTACATTCTGCATTTATGGACACTGGTCCAGAATGCAGGTTATATAAAAGCTGAATCATATACAGTCGCTACAGCATATACACTGCCGTCAACAATCGTGGTTAACAACAAGCCTTTCACAGTTTAGGTTTTTTTTTGGCAGGTTTCGGATTTCACATTTTTCCATTGCTTCATTGCTGACAGTTATTAGTTCATGTACCTGCAGTCGTCCATATTTTTGTGTATGATATTCGATTCATTAATGTTCTCTTACTTCTGCAAGATTTTTGGGAAACAATTTGAGCACGTCCTCTATTGAAGAATAGTCGTTTAAAATATTTTTCATGATATGATAACTCGTTTTAGTAAACCTCCCCCTAGCCCCTAACTCCCCCCATCCCCCCCCTCCCCCCCAGTTCTTCTTGCCGGGACATGGGAAGTAGTTAGGGACCAATTTTTTGATGCTCACATGCAGCAATGTTTGCCCAATCACCATTGCGGCAGTATGGTTCATTAATCCTATTTATTCTGGATGGTTCACCCCCGGAATTTAATGTTTTCACTACCACCCTCCGGGGCCCCTCGGTATTCACGAAACTTTCCAGGACGGAGATGAATGAAAGTGGCACCAGTATTTGATGTGTGTACATACCTCCGCAATTGAAATCACCCCGCCGCGCACCTCCGGTAATGAAAACGTAACATTACCCCGTTTGTCTGGAGTCAGCTACTGCGTAGTGAGACACCAGGGAGGGTCAATGATCTGACATATCGCAGGTGGCATCGCGTCCGCAATATTGAAGCGGTTCGGGGCGAGCTTCGCTGCCGCATGAGTTACTCGCCACCCCCGGGCCTGGGATACGATCGTACGTTGGAGTCGCGCGCGAGAATTATTTAAGCACGCTGCAGTAGTCAGTGACATAATGCTCATGGTTCTGGCGACACCTCCTCGGGCGCTATCAGATTTCGGGCACTCTGCCTCATCCAGGTATGAAGTCATAGGGTTAATTGGACTGAGGGTTGCCAATGTTCCTGAAAATGAGGCTGGATATCTCTTCTCCCTCTCGTTGTCAATTATGTTCAGGTGAATTTGACTCGAGGTAATCTCCATTCCGGTTTAATGCAGTGGTTCTGGGGGAATAGAGAATATACCTGCTCAAGGAAAACGTGCAATGCGCACCAATGAACAGTTTCGGAGTTAGACAAGGATTTCAACCCAAGCTCTATCATTACGGCTTAATTGTAAAACGTTGCTACTCCAAGTCGTCGAGAACCAAAACCAATCGTCCCAGCGTTTACTATCTCATGTAAATAAGTAGGGGGCGAACATGCAGAGTGCGAGCAGAGCGAGAGGAGATCCACAGGGGCGGAGGGGAGAATAATCGTAGCAGGTCATTGATAAGCTGAACCACAAGCATTTGGTTGTACCCCCCCTCATCTCACCAAAACTTGGGCTGGCCCCCCTTAGTGTTATGGCATCATGAGTGAGTTTGTGTAGCCATCTGTATATGGTTGCGTACCTCAGGGAAGGCTGAGTTGTGCTAGTCCAGATGTGCGTCTGACAGGTCATTAGCAGGCTGTCCAGTCCAATCAGGACACCACCTCATGAGGTCAAAGGTCACATTCCTGCCTGATTACTACCTAGAATGGATGGGAAAACGGTAATTGGATCTTTTTAGTAATATTCATACTGCCTAGCTCTCTCTGAGAAGAATATGTTTAGAACTGCCCAGCTTCATCTAAACTCAATTAGTACGTGATCCCCTGTGGCTGATTGGTCAGAAAAAAGCGCCCAGAGTGACATTGTTTGTTGATCCGTGGCAAAATTGCCTGTAGTGACCATTTCCGATATAGTGTAATTTGCCAAAGGGAAATATATCAAAAACAACAATTTTTAAGGACAAATAGGGATGCTTCAGTGCCAAAGCCTGCTACCCAAATACCCAGGGATGAGACAATTTTTCGCAATAAAAAGTGTTTTTCCGATAAGAGTTGAATAAGCGTAACTGGTTGATCTCAAAAACATGCACTGTTCATGCCCACATGAAAGCCGTTCTAGCACCTTTCACCCAGGGGGAGTGGTCGAGCTACTTTCTTCAGATTTGAACCCCCCCCCCCCCCCCCCCCTCATGCCAGTCCCCAGTCATACTAATTTTGTGGGCCCTGAACCTGCTTATCATGAGCAACTCTAGTACTGTTCTGTCCTCATACATAGGTAATGGTGACTCTGAAGCTTGAAGAACCCAATGAATTCACAAAACAAGCCAGTCAGCATACATGTATGTATTCAGGGTACTATTCATTGAGGACATGTCACATCAAGACAATAATACAGTATGTTACGATTTAAAGGGAATCCTGGCAAG
>JAODTK010001730.1:0-10980 GCA_026419785.1 Sclerodactyla briareus | reverse complement strand
TGTTATGATAGTAAGGCATATTCAATCTATGGACGCATTATCGTCCGGTTGCAACTTGCGATGGCTATGAATGACGCCGTCAAAAGGTAGAAAGGTGCAGTCAACCGCGATACGTATTCGTCATAATGATATGTCAATGTAGGAGTTGAACAATTCGACAACGATTACGGTATGTGTCACAATGATATGTCATGGTCGAATAACTGCCCCCCCCCCCCCAATATATCGTGAGACGATTTCTCCTCGTCATGTAATCAGCGCTGGCCATTATTTGCCGGGTGGTTGTGAGAAGAGTCTCTTAATATCTGTCTTGTATTCGAATAAGGTCGGAAAGGCGCAGAGATATCTGTTCACATGGTTGATTGGTGCAAACCGACTCGGAGGTGTTCAAGCCAAGTGAGAACACACCTATGTTAATGGTTCTCTATTTATAAAGAGGCCTAATCGTATAGCTTACCCGCGAATAATGGACGAGTCCGTTACATGGAGTCACGATATGAATCGTTTGACTGCAGTCAAGTATATCGAATTTCATTCATTGGCTAATCTGTGCGGGCGATATATTGTATAGAATCGAATTGCCAACACGCCGTCGCTTCTTCGCCAGTAAAACCCGACGACAATGCCTCTTCAACCACACAATATACCCGAGTAGGGATGCGGTGAATCTCATCAAGGACCGAAACAACTTTCTACCGGGGGTTATCGAGCAAATGGCACCCGGCATTGCCACACCTCGCCCTGCAACAATTGTGGGCCTGTGAGGAGGAGGTAAATCTTGCCCTGAAATGCCAGCACTGTCGAAAAAACTTGACGGTAAAGAGGTGTATGCTTCATTATAAAATTAAATATCTGGCTGCATGGAACCCTTATATTATAGCAGGCGTCGGGGATTGGACCTTTACGTCAGTTTGCCGGTTGCATTCATGCCAATGCACCCACATCTGGGATCGGCCTGCTGATCTCTGTCTGAAATTCTGAATTTTGACAAAGCTCTGAATTTCCATGTACTTGTTAAACCTTAATTTTGAATTTCTAAATTAGTAGAAAAAAAACGAGATCGTGGAATATTGTAATCCGAGAGCATCGTTTACCCCCCCCCCCACTCCCCACAAACACACGTCATCGGGGTGAGCGGACTAACTTGTCAGTCAGTCTCTTACCCTTGGTCATTGCTGGTATGTTGCCTCTTCGGTACTGATGGTAACAGTTTGGCCATTCATTCGCGCCAGCAGTTGGGCACTCTTGATACTGTCTTGGACACAGTGATGCCACCACTTTCATAGAATGACACATCTTGATCGGCTAAAAATAGTCATACCTAGGGCGGTTCCACTCAATTGTCCGCTGTGTCATATGAGTACAACCACGTTATGAATGAGATTATGTAGGACTCATGAGTACAATAATCGGTCTAAATACTCACTCTACAAATGACATACTAATGTCACCAGTAATAGAGGCATAAAACAAAACCTTATCACGTTCAATGGAAAGGTGGTCGGGTTTAATATGATCCGGGGCCTCTGCGTCTTCACTGTCGCCAGTTAATTTGCGCAATTCCACAGCAGTTTCCATGTGTCTGATTGCTCCGCCAAGTTGTACATTTGTGGCCGTTGTTAAATTGTTGGAATCCGGGTATTGTAATGCTGGGCTGGTATATGCGTTAATTTATAGACGGTAAGCATCTCACTTCAATACGAATTTGTGGACGTGGAAACTCACGCTGAGTAATTGCATGTTCTAAGTATGCACCTCCAGCAGATTTCATTTAAACTTGATGTGGAAGGTGAGCACAATAATGATCCAAAGCCTATGGCCATTTGGGGAAACATGAAGAATATAAGATGTTGTTGTCTTCTCGATGGGCGTCAGCGAAGGAATCGGAGCAGGACCAAACAAGGGAAGGCAATTCCGATGTCGCGGTCTGCGTGTGATTACATCCACCCCCACATTGATGTACTGCCAAAGAGGCATGGCCCTTTCTGTGTGGGAAAAAAGTACTAATCTGTGGGAAGATTCGCAGTGACATAACGGCAGTATCCAGACTGACCCTTGCAGCACAATATTACAAATATCAAAAATGATATTGGAATGAGTTGTACTTGATTTTTAATGGAACATTTGTGTGGAGTAAAAATTTACAAATTCGTATTGGAATTCATTTTGTCATATCGAACAATTGTGGACCCTATGTTTTACTATGCATAGCTATATTCATGAGAATTGCCTTACTCTGGTCTACAGTTTATCCCCGTATCTATGACATACATTTTCTACCACCCGTATTACAAAACTAAATGCATGACAGGTTCATCGCTTGTAGATAGCTATTAAGCGATTTGAAGTTTTGAATTTTACCTTGGTTTCTGCGGCGTTCATACACATTTTGCATTGCAGAAAATATATGACCAACAAGCCCTATGCCTGAGGTATGTGGGGCACAAGAAGAAACCGTGAAGAAAATAGCGATGAGAAAAAAATGTGACATGTAGCATATAACAAGTTATTTGACATATTTGCCTTTCAAAATAGTGCCCTCATATGGAGAGTGAACGGTCTGTTGAAATAGTTTGCATAACATACCAAAAAGATCAGTCGACAGTTGGCACTGTCGTCGTTCATGGGCAACCCGGACCATACAGACCAAAGAGACAGACTTAGCAAAATGAGTCAAGTGAAAAAAACATAATTACATGATTTTTTGGTATTCATTGATACAGAAAACAACCTTATAGTACCCCTAACCTAAACAGGATTCTAAAGTCTATCAGTAGACTGTAGAGGACAACGTGAGTGTGCGTGCCCGTGTGATTGGGCTGGGGGAACGTAATGTGGGGGGTATATGAGGGAATATGAGGGCCAATGTGAACGAGGAAAGAAGTAAGGAGGGGGAAGACAGACATTACAGGTTCTAGAGATAATGAGATGGAAGTTTAAAGTTTCCACACGAAGGTAGTGGTTGCGAAAGGAAGCTGATGGTTTCAGAATTTAAGACGCCTTGACAGTTTGTTCAATCACTGTACCGTATTGGTGAGCGGTTTGTCGCTCGAGTGCCTTCATTAAGGTTTTACTACAGTCATCCTGAAGGTAATTACATGGAATAGAATCCAGGACACCCTTGGAAAAATAGTGCTTCCTTCGATAGTCCGGGAGGTCTTCACTTGAGTGCTTACTTGTTTTTTGTTTTTTAATTCTCAGAAGTCCTCTGTGATTTAATCACTCCTACGCATCATAAGAATTCATGGATTTCGCCGGTACGTCAGTGCTTGTTGCGCACAGGTTGCTAATGCAGGCGCGTATGCCAGGATTGTCAACCCGGGGGGCGCGGGTGGCAGTATCTAAGCGGAGCGCCACCAGGGTTGGCGCGGAGCGTACAAGAACATTTTGATGTTTAAACACTCAAGATCGCCGGGAAATGCCCCTCGAGAGCAGGAGGGGGGGGGGGGGGGTGAGAGACCGTTTGAGATACTCCCCTATCGCTAAAACCAGAGTGCCTTTCTTGTCGTGGAATACACTAAGAACAAAATGATCTTTGCACTCATACTGAAATAAGAATCTAAATAAAGGGTTGGGTTTTCCTTCTCCACATACTATTCACACATATGGATATAACCACGCCCATACGAGTGATAGCATGTTCCGTGCCCGTCAGCCATACAGTATATGCCGACACTAAACAAACTCTCTTTAATGGTCACTAATATGATAACAGTGCTGTATATATTATCGTAGTTATTGTTAATTTTAAGAACCAGTCTCTGGAGAAAAATGTGAACGTTGACAAATCGGCTTTCATGTATGAATACTGATGCGTAAGTGTATTGACATACATCCTTATCCTTCATAAACGTACACATTCATATCAGGATGAGACCACTGATGCACATTCAAATCGGCCTGAGTCTGTCCGGGAATGAGGCAAACGGCATCGGGCTTTGGCGCTGCAAACTGGAGCTTGGAATGCGGCTTACCAATGCATGAAACGATCCATCGCCTGGAACACATGCATGATTTCCATTGCAGGAGCAGTGGCACCTATCGGCAAACGCCCCATCCATGCTGATATATGGGGTTATACGTGGCAGCTTGCTGTGGCGTTCCCTGTGCAGAAAACTTCGAATACTGTGGTTATTTAACCCATTCTCTCTCTCGTTTCTCCTACAGGTATCTGAGATGCAAAATCAGGGGCGGTCGATCCGTTCGAAAAGTGGGGGGGGGGGGGGGGGGATGTGGACTGCAATCTACTATCTGAGCGGAGCGCCACTTCCGGTTGGCGCCGTACCGTTTCGCACCCAGAAATTTGGCTTTTAAACACCTCCAGATCGCAGGAAATGGCACTCGCCGGGCCCTAATCGCAAAAAATCTGGAGGCAATTTAGTATAGAAAAAGATGTTGAAGCGTTTTCACTCTGCAGAATATAGTCAGATAAAAATAGCAACACAGTATCTACGGCCTCTCTATGTTTGGTTATGAAGTGAAAGAATACGACAGCAACTGAGTTCGAACAAAATACCCCAGACCTACTGCAAATTTACAATTTACGTAAAACAGGGTGGATGGAGCTAGGATTGAAGCCAAACCACTCATTTAGCCATAAATATTTGTTAAGCAAAGTGGACAATATTGAATTACCGGTTAATGTACCCACCCGGTTGTGAATGTGGTGGATGATATTGCCGGTATCTAAACGGAGCCAAATCATGCTGGCACGAATCGTGTTGAGAAGTGTCAAGAGCAAAAGTCATCAGATTGCAGGAAATAGAACGGGCCTACTCCGTACTTACTTCAGTCGCGCAGTAAGAATTTTTACAGTGGGAGGCGCTGGGGGGAGATAGAGCAGTGGCGTGCCAGACTTTTTCGCTTGGTGAGGGGGGAACAGGGGGAGGAACGAGACTACTATCTGCGCGGGGCCGACACTGTGTTGGCGCGGAGCGCACACGAATTTTTTTAATGTGCAAGCCCCCCGATGACGAAAAATGGCTTTCCCGGGCGTTTTATGATTAATTTATTGATCACAAATTTTGTAATCGGTGGAAAATTTTGGCATTGGCCAGACCTCGGTCTATCGTTGCCCCGACTTTAATTTCAGCAAGAATGTTCACTAATCGCTGCGCCATTACCACTATCCCACCAGTGCGCGCGAATTTTTCTCAAGATTTTCAGAGCACATATGAGAAAAATCATAATCCCAGCGAAAATTTAAGACATTTAGCCAACTTTAGCTCTACTGCCCCCATCATGAATAAATGTTTTGCATAGAGGAGAGGCAACTTCCGAGTAGTATTTCATTGAGAAACACGCGTCGAAAATCCAAGCAGTCTGATAGCTAAGGCTACTGCAGTCAAAATTGCACTGGTTGAGAGAGGAAAAGGAAACGGACAAGAGGCGAAAGGGTTTAGTAATCAAAAGATGTTGATTGTAGTTGTCAAGTACAATGAGAAGCTGCGGTATCATGTTCACCTCACAGATATGTATAAGCCTACCGGGCCAATAGGAAGAATTTTCCCATATAGAGCTTGCAGAGATTTCGGGAGGGCAACGGAGAAATTCACCACTAGTACCACGCGCGAAGCCCGAAAGTAGTGCACTTTCTAGTGCATTGAGGCAAATTTGCCACAATTAGGCTACTGCCTTTCTTGTCATGAAAAAAACACAAACAAATAGCCAGGTGTATATCAAACTGGTCGCGAATACTGATTACAATATTTTTTTGGGGGGGGAAACTAAAATTCCATTGAGGGAGAGGGGAACGGGCGGAGGGCACATGGTTTTCGAGAGAGGATCGTGCCCCCCACCCCTTGGGGACGCTACTGGGCTAGAGTACTTTATATGGTCGTTGATTCAATTATCTGAGCGAAGAGACAGCAGCGGTTGGTTATAGTTTACACAGCATTTGCGAGATTGAGGTCTCCCAGATGTTAGAAAGGCACTTCCCATCATCTGATGTTCCACAGCCTTCGTCTTGTAGGGACATTGAAATGTGAGTTGTCAGATTTCCGATATAATGACGCACCAATCTCAAAATGTTGCAAATTCCATTGAGTGGAAGACAGAAAAACCACCATTTTGTGGGCACTCAGTAAATATTTTCCCATGATAGCCTGTGGTGGCTGGGGGGGGGGGGCTTCAGCCCCAATCCGATTATTTGATCATCGGATGATACAGAAGTTGGTGATGTAACACGGTTAGCTAGCGAGGGGGAGGGGGCTAGTGCTAAAATAGTGAGAACATTCTTCGACACGGTTTATATACTCACAATAGCTACGTTCACTTTCAGTTTTGGTTTTCCCGCGTATGGTTTCACACCCCTTCCATTGTCTCTTATTCCTCTTTCCTCTCCCCCTTTCTCTTTCCTTCCTTCCCTTCTCTTTCCTCCCTTTTTTTCTCTCTCCTCGCTTCTTTTTCTTCTTCTCTCCTCCGTTTTTCTTCTCTTACTCTTTTCCTTTTTTTCCTCCTTCTCTTAACCGGGGGGGCGCGCGCTCCCAAAGCCCCCCCCCCTGGATACGCGCCTGTATATGTATTTGTTACGCTGAATGGCTTATCCAAGCTTTTGCACTCGAATTACTCCTGTTTTTCTGGTGTGCGTGTAGCATTGTTTCTTTTTTCTACTTAATTGGAAGAAAATGCGTAGAAAATGGTATAGCCACCAATCTGAAAAATTCGATAGGCGACGGTCAAGGAAGAAAAGCAATGTCTCACTGACTAGTTGAGGGTTTAGCTACTATTTACACCTGATGACGTAAGTAGGTGATATTTGTAAGTGACGTAGACATTGTGAGGAATCTCGATTTGTGGATCTTGAAAGAGATACACAATCGGCGAGTGTTATACACGTCGCCTGGCGGTAACCGCCAACATGTATATCCATACTTTGAAGAGAAACGGGAAATGACTTGATGGTTATTAAGGATTCATATACCAAAAGGACATCCAGGACCAAAATAAGGGGTAGGTTTATCCAAATGAACTGCCATATTCATAAATGCAGCTCCCAAAATGAACTTTGGTAAAAAATATAAAATGATATAAAGCCATATATCTATGGGAAGGGAAAATAACAGTATAAAGCCCAGTTCGTACTTCCCCGCCGCACACCCCCGGCGAGTAGAAGAGATGCGCCGCAAGCTCGCTTCACACGTCCATACTTTTCCGTTTGCGTGTTACTTCGCTGAGACTATTCACAGCACCCGAACGGATTTTGTGCGCGCAGTAAAGAACGTGGAAAAGAATCTCAGGTCCCACATTCAGAAAAATGTAGGCTAGTTTCACAATAAAAAAACTGACATTGTTATGATTATATTCGTAAATGTTATGATAGTAACAAGATTATCATCCGGGTTTGCAACTGCGAAAAAACGCTATGAATGACGTCACAATGAAGAATGGTGCAAGTCGACAGCGATACGATCTTGTCAAAATGGAAGTCAATGGTTTAGAGTGAAACAATCGACAACGATGTACGCACAATGCTGTACATGATACGAAAAGTTACAGTATACGTGAGCGGGCTTTTCTCTTCGTCATGTAATCAGAATGTCCATTCATTCGCTGGGTTGCAAGAAGATACTGTTCCTTAATGCCTGTCCTGTATACGACTAGGTCGGGGGAAAGGCGCAGAGCTATATGTTGCATGGTTGGTTGGTGCAACCGACGCGGGGGTGCCAAGCAAGGAAGTAAAACACACCTATGTTATGGTTCATTATTAAAAGATGGCATATCGTCTTGACTTCACCCGTCCAAATAATGGACGAGTCCTTACATGAAGTCACGATAGGAATCGTGCTGTGGTATATCGAAATCATTTACATTGGCTAATCATTGTGGCGATATACTTTATAGATATCGAATTTGCCAACACACCGTCGCCTTCTTCGCCAGTTAATACCAGAGACAATGCCTCTTTAACCACATAATATACCGAGTAGGGAGTTGTTCGAATCTTCATCAAGGAAGCGAACACCTTTTTCCGGTATGTATTTGAGCAAGGCAACGTAGGCTTGCACACCTAAACCCTTGGCAATAACTGTGGGCTGTGGGAAGTATATCCTGATCGAACACGACAGCCAATTGTCGAAGAGCCTGCCTGGTTGAGGTGATACGTCATATAAAAGCTTTAGCATTCTCATTGAAACAGCGCCTTGAAGAGGGTGTATGCATTACTAAATCATAACAAATTCTGGCTTATAGAACTTCATATCATATAGCTTAGGTGTCAGTGGGATTGGACCTATGCCAGTTTGCCTAATGCAGTCATGCCAAGCACCCGCATCTGGGATCAGCCTTTGACCTCTGTCTGAAATTATGCATTCTGACACAATCTCTTGCATTACCTGCCTACCTGTTATTAGTCCAATTAGGGAATTCGTAAATATGTATGAAAAGGCGATCGAGGAGATCGGGGAATATTCTGTAATGGCTCTAACAGTAGGATTTAAAACACCCCCCCCCCCCCACCCGATCCCTACCCACGCATCCCGGCATAAATATTTTATGATTGGGGCAAGACCCACCTCAATGAATAAATAACAGAAATGATTAATTTCATGTCACCACACCAGCAACACGGACGCGTGAAATACTGGGAAAACTGTGTTACGAGTCGTCTGCAACCGTGTGAGATATGTCGAGTTCCAGTGCGATCGGCTCTTTTGTCGATGTGAAACCTCATTTTTCTTCTGTTTTTGTCAAATCCTGCGTCTACCAATTTCGCAATATTTGAACGGGTTAGGACTGTTCTTTCACTGAGCCTGAGGCTGTAAGAGCAGCAGCAGAGCATCATGCAGAGCTTTGTCACTTCGCGGACGATTACGCAGCGCACTGCCTGTATTTATATTCTCTTTTTTTTTAGGTTTCATTTTTGGAAGTACCCTGGTACCTTGGTGATAGAGTGCTATGTAAGAAGCACAGAGTTCAGATATTTATTTATTATCTGGTAGGCATTCTTCAAAAGCAAAGCAAACAAGATAAACATGTACGGAAAGGCGATGGAATATTTCACAATTATCACAGGAGTGTATTAGAACAGTGTTAACTCATTGCGCCCGTAACGTCAAATCTGTATAGAGCCATGTGTGAGGAAAGGAAATAAATACCCACACGACTGGAAAAATAGCGTAGTTGGGGTCTTCGAAACTAGATAGTGATCGTTGATCACTATCTATCCCACTCAAGCCACCCGGAGCCGACGAAAACGCACCACAGAAGTTCTCTTAATGTTGACTCTCCAATCCAAAGAGCTGAATCGGCACTCATCAATCTCTCTGGTTGGATCAGCATCTGACCATCCCCAGTGTATAATTAAAAAAAACACAACAGAAAACCTGAATATGCAAGAAATACGAAGACAAAATAGAATATCAAGAAAACGTACCGTTACTCGAGTTAGTTTTTTTTTTTTTTCCATACCCTATTAGGTTCGCCCTCAAAACAAAATGCCATGGTGGGAACGTGGTAATGTCAACAATGTTCTCTAGCGGAAACCAACCACATATACAATGGATTCCAACTGGCTGATGGTATAAAAGCAGCTACGTCAACAGCTCGATCATAGTAATGTAGGTGCAGGTTACTCTCTAATCGACTGATGTCAAACAGTTTAGAATCTGTAAGATACCGTAATCCCGTATGGCTGTATTTTTGTATGTGTTATCAAATTGCACTAATGCCGTTCTTCTACACAGATCATGACAAAGACGCAGCAACTCGAACCAGGATGTTAAGCGCATACGAGCCGCGGGATGATACGAGTAGCGCGGATGATACAAGCGCGAGGATACTGTGCAGCGAAGAATGAATGTGTAACTACAGAAAAGCGGCAACGTAGGAAATCAACAGACAACAATAACCGTGCATTATGTCCTAAATCGAGGGCAGCAGGGTACACGTACGAGACACTCCCTCCAGACATCCATTTAATCGTATAAGAGAACGAAATTGGAACACGGGTGGAACGTAATTATCAGTATATTGGTTTATACTACTTTTCAGATGCAATGGACTTATTATATTCTTACACGGGAGACAGCCAAGTAGAGGTGGAGGAAAAATGTCCGACCCGAGCATCATGTGGGAATTTCCTAACAAAAAAGAAAGAGCCCCATGTTAAATAGGCTTCGCAATGCAGTTGAGACAAACAATGATACAAAGGTGACGACTCTCTCGGGGACCCCGAGTTGTTAATTAGCGCTGCCCTTTAAACCTTTGATTGTCGCTGATTGATGTAAAATGAAATGTTCATTGCCGTACTCTGGCGGGATATTATATATGACTTGTTTGAGGGGAGGGGGTATTATCATATACACTTTGTGAGGGGCGGGAGGCGGGTACGGGTAACGGCACGTAGTTATGCGTGTCATTATCGATAATTTACCGATTGTACGATTATTTACGGTCAATGAAGAATGGTAACTTATTGGCAGTACAGCAACAAGTGGAGAAAATAGCCAAATGCCTAAAAGTTGGGTGGAGATTTTGCTAATCCTTGGAACATCATGACAATTTTCCTGAATTTCTGCGAACATCCAGCAATCAGTTACCAACATTTCCGCATGTGCTATGTTCCCAAACTGGGTAATTTTTTGTCCAACTGTTCTTAGAGAGTCAGATGTCTATTATTTTACGTTATTTTATATAATTTAGGTTGATCGTAATATAATAAAAAACAAAATGGGTGTTATGGTAAATGAACTTTGAAGCGCACTTGTTGTTAAGCTCTCTGGAGCCCGATGCATTTTGAGCGAGAAAGTACTAACAGTCCCATGAATTACAATAGACATAATGATTGCTATATAAGACGAAAAGACGCACATATATACTATACGTATGCATTATGAAGGGACGTTTTATCAGGACAAATTCTCCGGAAAAACAAAAACGAAAAACAGTAGAAAGTTACTGAGCTTGTACATTTCATTTTGGGCAGTTGGAACGCACCTCAATCCACTGTAGAGGTGAGGGGCGCCAAATTATTAGTAGTGA
>JAODTK010001729.1:0-10622 GCA_026419785.1 Sclerodactyla briareus | reverse complement strand
AGAGCTGAACATTCGGCGCCCATACTCTTTCATAAGTCACCTCACAGGGGTGGTAACACGTGCATTGGAATTTCCAGCACCCTTGAACAGGTGGACAAGTGAATGGCCGATCGTCCGGTAACGGACATAAAAACAAGCCGTTTCTCCCCAAGGGAGCATCTCTTGGACCAGTTGTGTATTACCTTGAAAGTAGTTTCATTGTACTGGGAAAGGATTTTGAAACCGATGAAACTCGAAACAGCGACGGTTGGAGAAGGCTAATACCTTGACAAAAATGAAAGTTGGAGGAAATAGTATGGGTAATAATTTTTCTCAGAAAAATTCCACAGGAAAAGTGTAAAATAGAGGGCATCGGGCCGACAACGAAAATATTTCACCGATCCACTTTTCAAACTCCGAACGGACTTCATATAAACTTTGAGTCTATCGTTTTCAGTCGAATTGAACAGAAGATTGTTAGATCATGTGAAACGTTATTTCAGTGTACTATTTGCCAGCGATCCGAATTCGACAATGAAAACGACAGCTATGAAGTAATTCCATCCATTGTTTTCATTTTGATGTAAAATAACTTCCCAGTCCGCAAGTAGGAAACCACAAGAATGGCCACTGTCGTAAGGAGGGTCATTAGTATGTCCTCGGTTTCAAGGGGCGAGTTCCTGTAAGTGGGCCTGGCGTAGAGCATTCAGACAATTGCCTGTCCAGCAGTCATCGGGCTTTCAATTGGATCCGAACTCGCATCAATGGTTTTCCATTCTCGAGCTCTACCACCGAGCTAATTCTTAAAGTAGTAGGACACACGGCAACCCATCCTTTCCCATCACTTCAGCCAGATGCCCACTCGACGCCCCTCTCCGAACCCGTCCCGAGAACAGAGTAGCAAGGGTTATGAAGACCTATTCAAGGTATTGTTGAGACTAGTTTTGACGATCAAGCCACGAATGTGGGGAATAGAGTTGTTCCTGTGTAATTAAAAAAATTACCGGTTATCAATATTTAATCCATCATAGAGGGAGACCGTTTGTACGGTTAGTAGAAAACTGAGATTTGGGGTTTGTAAATATAAGAACTTCTTTAATGGTGTTCCAAGAGCTACTCGTTGAATGCGATTCTTATTGATATTTGGGGGAGCCAGTATCAGTAACAGATGCAACCATAGCCTAGGAT
Organism: Sclerodactyla briareus; assembly: GCA_026419785.1. Classification (NCBI taxonomy): domain Eukaryota; kingdom Metazoa; phylum Echinodermata; class Holothuroidea; order Dendrochirotida; family Sclerodactylidae; genus Sclerodactyla; species Sclerodactyla briareus. Next base: position 9,455 of record JAODTK010001729.1, on the reverse strand, counting down.
TGGACGGATATAAGTTTATAATTACGTAATCCTGTTTCACTGCAAATAGTATTGTTTCTACAAAGGTTCCCTCTAGGTTTAAGAGACTGAAGTTTACTTTAGTAATATGTGGTTGATTATAGAATTGCACTCGATCGCAAATTATGCAAACTTCTACCTTGGCGAGTTGGAATATGAACACGTTGATGCTATTGAGAAAAAATTCCTTTATTGTTTGACTGAATTTTCTGCGCTCACATGCCCCGCCTATATTTCACCCACCCACTCACTGATCCACTCGCTTTTGATAAATCCTAGCACTAAGCATCTTCACAGTTAACAAGTGCAATGAATAATTTAATAATGTGCACAGAGGTTTATGTATGTGCTGGGCTTGTCACAATTCGGCTCATGCCTGTGTTCAGCCCAGGGTAATGCAACAAAGCGTTTAGCAGTTTAGAGTTTTACTCAGTTATGAAGCATTCGTGGCCCCCGTGATAGATATTACATAATATACCGGTACTTGCAGGGTCTATAGACTGGGCTCCAAGGTCCGAACATTTTTTATTTTCACATATTTTCAACATGAACTACTGGAGTCATATTAAAAGTCATATTCCTATCAGCCGACAGTCTTTAATAGTAGACAAGGCACTGTTTCTTGCAGTTTATAAACAAATCTCGCCTAAATAACTAACGCATGCTAAATCAACATCTAATAATGAGTATTCGCGCTTCCATCACTAAACATCTGCTATTGGTTTTAAAACATACTGAACGTGTTGGAATATTCTTACATAGTACATGAGAAAAAAAAAGCCACTAAAATTCGTCAGTGAAAAAACATGCTATTACACGTAATTGTGCTTCTTAAATGACCTCAAGGTGATTATTATAGGTACAATTGTGGATTGAAAGAGGAATAAGCCAAAAAATGAAAAAAGAATAAAAAAAAGAGCACGAGAAGGGCCTCATTCAGAGCATTGTCCACCGTGACCAGTTTTGCCCTCAACTGAATGTTGGAATGTTCCCAAACATGGGGAAAGGAAATGTAAAATGAGGGGGATTCGTGATTACATGCGATATTGTTTTCCTCTTCGATATTGCATAGTACATGTCGGTATCATGTCATTACACTGTGCAGTGATAATCACCTACCTCGACCAGAGAACCAGGTCCAAGTGGTTTGCTTCCCAATTGACGTGTTCGGAAGCATATGACTGTTGAATAAAACAGTCAGGTACAGTAACCCAGGTGATGATTTAGCGATTGCAATGCGTAAGAGTGGCTTGCGGCATGGCGATTTCTCCAAATGGAGATTTGTCTAATGGTACAACATCACTGTACCATCTTAACTGAACGAATACAATGCCAGTTTGTTTCATCTCAGTATTTGTTTCTGCATGACAAGAACAACCCCAGACAACCATGACCAGAACACAACTGTATGGAGGTTGATGAATCTGGCTTGTTCCCGCATGGTCAAACTTGATAAATGACAGGTGAAACAGGGTATTGGTTAGTTTGTTAGGATGTCTACTGCAAGACAGTTTCAACGCAGATAGTATATTATCAGTATATACCGTAAAAACGGGGTAACTTGCATGTTGTGAGAGTTTTTGTCAATTACTTTGAAATTTACAGTTCCGGCGGAAACCCTCCTTTGGGGGTGCAAACAAAACGCCCTCGAAGAGGATCATGAACCCCCGAAGGGTGCCATTTCTGTAGGTACCCACATGGTTTGCACCTCGTTCAAGACATATGCGGGTGATCATAAATCCGAGCGGGAGCTGAAAAACAAACCGTTTTTTTCGTGGAGATCATGACTGAAAGTTTCTGAAAGATAATTGAATAATAACAAATCGACGGGTCACTTTCGTTTGCACCGGGTATTTTTTTTAGAAAAGCAATTAGAAAGGAAAATCCGTCCTTGGATATTCGTGCACAAATCGTCTCTTATTACACATATTCGAGTCAGTGCTAGCTCCAGCGGGTTCTGCTGGCGAATTGCCGCGACTGTGTGCACCACAAGGCGCAATGGCTAAATGGTGGCCGCGGAAGCTGGCGTACGTGCATTGCGCTTCGCTCGCTGTACAACAGTGAATTACGAAAAGTTCATTGACTTTCAGATTTAGCGTTACTAAGGCACGCAATCGTAGAACCGAAAGAATGGGGCATTGTTGCAGGTGGATATACGATAGGAGATTATTTAAGATATTGAATGCATACCGGCCAGTGCGTGTAGCATGGAAAATAAAGTGAGGAATGGGTGCGAGAGTTTTAACACTGTATGTGAAAATCATTACTCGCGTCCGCTGTTGTATACTATGAGTATGACGGTATTGTACACTACGCGTACGGGCTACATAGTAACGATTCTAGGCTATTGACAACCAATTACAGCAAGTTCATTGACCATTGCTGTAACAGAGCAGCCTATACAACCGAATGAAGGGGCATATGTGGATATGGATTAGGGTGTGTTGGTTCCCAATCATTTTCCAAAATGTGTATTTTTAGCTGCGGGAGAGGCAGCTCTACAAGTCATATGTCTCTCCGTCCGTTCGTTCGTTCCGTCCTTCGTTCATTCGTCCCTTCTGCTCGTCACGTTTACTCATAACTTCAAAACCATACATGCGATCATTTTGAAACTGGTTAGATGAATGAAGTTTGCTACTGGCTAGCCTCAGCATACATTCATTCGCGGAGTGTGATTATAGATTTCAATTAAATGATTACCCCCAATTGCCAACTTTAATTCAGCTCTATGACTGCCAGACAAGTTTGTTTACATGACGCCATCATCTGCTGAGCAGTGTTCACGTTATCTGTCAGAAGGTTCAGCTAGGGAAAGATGATTGTCTTTCATCACATCTAGCCCTAGTTTACATTAGTCCCGACTGCTGCAGGATTGTCCACATTACAATCTCGGTCCAATTTCGCATTGGTGACCTAGGAATATGTGGGACCATGGAAGCTTCATTAGCCATGGGGGCTTGGGCCCTCCCTCCCACAAAATGCTGTAATTTGTGAACGTGTGGAGGGGTTTAACTATAACTATGAGGGTCCACATGGCGACATTAAATTCTGTGGGAAGGTTGTTTCCACTGTTCCTCCACAGGCTTAGGAATGAGTTGTGCTGCATACTTGTGGGCACGAGAGCACATATTAGGCCAATGTGGTAGGACATGTTCCAAGTAATTCCAGGTTTATGACAGATGTCCGTAGCAGGTCAGTTAAATGGAACAAACAAAAATGTGAAATGGCGAGGATCCTGTCAGTGTATCGCTCGAGAAAATTTTGCCTGTCCGAAGTACCAAAGACGTTCCGACTTGCACTTGTTTTAGTTGGAACTTGTATGTTTATCTGTTCAATCGAACAAGGTTTTTGTTTTTGCAGGGTGGCCTAAATGACTGATCTGCGATCGTATAAGCCTGATTCACGCTACGAACTGACAACAAACAAATCGACATATAACTGAACACATTGCAAAATCCTAGCACAGCACGACCTGATGCGGAGATCTCACCTCCAGGGATGTTACTCTATTCAATCGGATGAAATAATAATTGCCCAAAAAAATTGAGGTTGTAAAAGAGACGCACAAGCACTTGATGCGGATCGCGTATGCAGCTCCACCTGATTTTTGTTTCAGTTCGTGCGCGTCTAGTATCGCGCTTGTGAAGACAAAATGTCAGTCGGGTGATCGTCAGAAAAACGAACAATTCGTACTTCTAACAGAATACTTGGTGCAGGGGCGCCGCCATTTTAACGAGATTACCCCCCCCCCAAGGGGAAATTCCCATTCTGCCTTTGTGTGTATTGCCAATTAGTGGATTTTCAAACCTTCTCACACTCGTGTGTGGTCTGTATATCGTAGAAAGGTCAATTTCGGAAGATGGCTATATATCCAAGAAAAAGGGCCAGTGTTCCTGTGTGAGAGTTCACCACGCCGTTTTGGAAATATCAAGATTTGGTCATCCTAACGATTGGAATTCAAAATAGTAGAACAGCACAGTCGTTTTTTATAGAGCGATTGTGTCAAGAATACAGTGTGTTCAAACGTGTGAAGTCGTGTAGAATATGAGCCTCTGAAAGAAAATGATAAGAATTGCTAAGTCTGGTCTATGGCAAGTTTGCATATGTATCGCAATCCTTTTGCTACGTGTTGTAGGTTGTAGTTATCAAGTATTATACGTAACGTAGACCACGTCGTAAACGTAGAATACGTTAAATGAACAGACGTAGAGCTCGTCCACTAGCATATTATGCGCACGTATCAAATTCACCTTACAATGTAAAAAGTAATACCAATAAAACGCCATCAATTCCAAACCACGTACATATCGATATTACGGATATCGATATGAGGTACGTACGTAACGTATTTTAATAACCAGTACATTTACCCGTATTTATTAGTATAACGTACGCAGGCCAATACGTACGTACGAAACTATTACGTACACTAACAAAACACGGGCGTAATACGGTTAGGTAATACTGAAATCTAAGTTAACACACTCCCCTACGAGCGTAAGGGTTATAGCGTACGTACGTAAAACGTTTGTCGCACGTACTACGTAATATTATGTCTCTACGTTCTCACATACATACGTGGTTAATATTGCCGTGTACATACTATAAAACACATTACAAATTTTGTGCGTATACGTTCTACCAGTAGGTCGATAAAAAAATAATTGTTTACGTACGCACGTTTGAGTTGCTTATGTAAACATATTACGCATACGTGTGATAATTACGTGCCAAAGCAACTACCACATACTCTTTCTGTTCTGAACGAACTTAGTCACAGATTAAGTCACGGGGTATGTTAGTGTAAGCCTAGGTCATACTAGACCTACCCTGCCGGTATACTTGTGTAGGAAATACGTATTTGTACGTAATACAACAGAACGTACGTTTTGTCGCTTATACTTTCAGACTTTTACATGAGTACGTGAAAACCATTGCGTTTAAAGCCTGCACCTTTGGTGTGTTTGCACGTATTCATAACACCTAGCCATTTACCTGGACACTCTTATCTAATCGCAACTAGCGTAGGCTATCACTATTTAAGCGACCGTAGTAAGACTACATCATGCATATTCATGTATGAAATAAAAACATCGGCAGCCGATTTCTAAATTCGTTACTTCTGACGAATACAGACATAAGCGCTTCTTCTGACGAATCACCCGGACTGATGTGCCAGAACCACACGAGCGCTGATGTCACCAGGCTGACTAAAACACCGGCGGAATACTGCCAAGAACTTCAAGAGAACGCGGGTGTCCAAAAGGAGGGGTTAAGCCCGGACTGTTGAATTAAATAGCTGGTATTTTAAACTTGAAATTTACAATGGAAGTCTTAGGCGATTCATAGCAACAAAGTGATGTAAAGTGTGGGTCTTGAAAGTTAGGAGCTTGTGTGTGCCGAAAAATATTTTTTTAATTTTGGGGGCAACTTGGCAGGTACATACAAAACCAACAGTTTGTAAAAAAATTACAAAAAATATTATAGCTTTCAATTTTTTTAAACTTTTATTTTCTGAGACATTACCACCATTACAGGGGCTGTGATTCACAGAAAAAAGTTTTAAAGCCAAATAAGTAACTTCGTGCGGCAGTTGAGGGCTCCCACAATTAAAATATGCAATTAGTCATTATCCGACTTCAATTGCTTACCTTCTTTTTAAAAATAATCTCTATGTAATACCGTATTTGAAAATTTTCTACCGTGTTGCGCCCTCACAACCCCAGCCGAAGCCAACCCAAGACAGAGTATACAAGTTTAACATCATCAATATTAGAGGCATCGACTATTTAGGAAAAAAACACGTCCTGCCAAAATTGCCCCGGGTGCCAAAGTTCACCCCGGTTACGGTCGTTGTTCATACGCGGAGCTGGGCGGCGCCATGATTTGCCAAATTTCCCGAAAAATGGAAGGGTGGGGGGGGGCCGAGCCTACCTCCTGACATCCCCCGCTGCCCCTACACCATCACCTGCAATTCCCCGCACTCTATGCCTTTTCCCCCGATTGTCGAGCTTTCCAAAGTATTCTAATTTATGTCTTGATAGCCCCCGGCCTAGATTTTAAAAGCAACGAACTGACGGAGAGGGGTAGTGGCGGGAGAGTGTTCTATTACTTCACCTCGCGGGTCTTTTTTAGTGTGACACTTCCAATTGTGCTCCCTCTGTGTAGTCATCACTTTCCCCGACCTGAATGTTTCTCACTTGATCCACCCGCCTGCAACCGTCTGTCCCCGCATGTTCTCTCTTCTCTATTTGAAATTTATGTGTTTCCCAGCGATAATGTAACTAAATCAAATCAATCTATTTTCTGTTCACAAATTATGGAAACCGCAACCAGATCCGAATTTCAACTGATCCAGGCGATACCCTTGTTATGCACGATCAGATTGCGAAATTCCCCGTGTGACGCTGCAAGTCCCGAGTTGGGGTCCTATATTCCTCTGTGATAATAAACCATGTCACATACACTCCTAAAATCCGTTAACAACACTGTCGATGTAAATTTCGTTCACATCGCAGCATTTACTGCAAAAAGACGCACCAAGACACTTTGGTCCCCGCTTGTCTCTCACACCTGTGGCGTCATGATTTTTCTAAATTTGAAATACTTCAATCTCGAGTGCCTGTTACAATGAATGAGCCTACGGTACATGACTGTCCCACATTAACTTGGCTGTTAAAAACCAATTTCTGAATTGAATAATATTTTTTGGATTGGTCCTACTTGGTCAGTTCCACACATTTCCAGTTCGTTCTTTCTTTATCACGGCATGAATGGTTAACGCACTGCTGGTTTGGATTATGAATGACTCGTCGTCTTATCTATTTATGATGATCCCTCCCTGGGGATAGAGTAGTTGATAATTGATGTCTGGTAACAACCAGCATGTATTTGTGAGGCGTCTTGAAATAGCAAAATAGAACAGGGTTCCGTTTTAGCGTACTAACCACCATCAGTGTGTTGGGTTGCTTCCGGAGACATTATAATCTAGGAGAAGCGCAAGAATTTGACAAGTTATTCCTGCATAGGTTTAACGTAACTCTATAGCCTAATTCCCACCTTAATCCCTAATAAAGAAAAAATCGATTCGATTCGACACAATACAAACAACCATCTTTTTTCTTTTTCAAGTTCTATCAACGTTCCGTGCGCAATGCCGTTATAACTCCATATTAATCAATCTGTGAAACCATTTATCCACGCGACTAATGAACACTTTAGTGGTGGCCTCTCTCAGATCGTGCATAGTTTTACGCCGTTTTCACTTCACACCCATGGGTTAAGACACCGTAATTGTGGAGCTATTATCTGCATTGTTTTCAAGTTAACTGTGAACATTTGAAATTATTCAGGATTTGGTGGCCACTTAAATTGCAAGAAAAATGATATGTGGGTCATTCGGACACTCAGTTTAGCTCCTGTAACCACTCGCAAGTGAGATTATTTGCGCGCGCACACTTATATACGCGCACCCCATAAATGCCACGCACCACCAAACGTGTGGGGGGTGCACTCCATTACAATACCATACCAAACCAAGTTTGGTAATTATACTCATCCCTCCATATTGCACAAAACCAGTAGCAACAATTGGTATGGCAAAAAGTAAAGGGGAATATGGTGAATGGCTAATGACATAATATCTTATGCTGGATCTTTGGGAGCTATGAGATAACAAACCTGAATCTGTGCTAGAAGATATTATACGCGACAGAGCAGGTGCGTCAATGAATGCATTCACTTGTACAAAAACAACAAGATCCGCCAGCAGTGGCCTATGAAAGGTGGGGCTCGTGTCGACTATTATTACATCACCACATATCTGAAGAGGGGCGTGAAGATAACTATGTCGCGTGGTATAGGCCCTACAGGTCACTCTGTACGTGAAATCAAACCATAGCTGCCTCATTGGAGACAGAATGGCGCGCCTCATTCGTTAACACCAGATTCAAACAAATAATGTGTAGGCGGGTGAAACGCCCCGTGTAGATCCCCGCTTTTGAGCAATCATTTTGAAGAAGTATCTAACCACCATTAAAGACCCACTTGGGTTAAAAAAAAGCTTACAAAAATAAGATTAAACTTCATCCACCAAGTTTTGTTGGAATCCATGGAAGTTGATAGGCCCAGGAATTATGTCCAAATTTGACTAACGATAGCTTTGAAATGACCTTCTAACTGTGAGGCAACAACAAATGGATCCCCATACACAAAGTGGTTGTTAAATGCAAATATGACAAAGTTTGGCAAAATCGCATAAATTTCGAAAATTTGACCTCCGATTACCTTGAAAGACTCCATGTTCCGGGGTCCATTATAGTCCCTACCCACCAGTTATTGTTCAATTCTGACAAGGTTTGGAAAAAAGAATAAATGTAGCAAAAATGACCTCCACTTTTTTGGGATCAAACTTAATTCCTACCCACCAAGTTTCGATTCAATCGCCTAATAGGAAATTTCGCGTTAAATATGCAATGTATGCGGGCCCCCGTATTGCAGTGATGACCACTTTCGAACTCATTCGAGATTTCATTTTTAGTTTCAGCGGACGTGTGTACTAAGTTTCAGATCAAACAGGACAAAGCGTTAAAGAGTTATTGCGCTAACTTGAAAATATTTCCGACGGGCGGCGGCGGCGGTGGCTACACACCCACCCGCGGGGATATAATTACGTCTTACATCGTTATTGCCAGTGTCGGTGTAATGTAACCTAGGCCGACCTCACATAGTCCGAACATAAATTGGACAATTTTTCCTCGAGCCTTACCTCGTCATAAAGGTTAGTTGAGTATAGTGACCTTCTGCCAAACATGTTCAAACAGGAAGATGGGAACTTCAAATATAGGCCTACTGTTCCCGTGCTGTTCGTTTTGACGTTGATGCAGCCGCCTAAAAGAACATCCCAGCTCAAAGGGCCTCCTTTTCGGAACTCGGAGAAGGCGGAAGATTCTTGTCCAAAGTGATTGTTCGAGCCGACCGACGACCTAGAATATCCGAAACAACCTGCCGAAATCACTAGCCTACTGCATTACGCGGAAAGGAACCAAGATATCGACCGTCGCAACTTAAACGGGACAGCCACAAATGAGGAAAGTTTGGTGAATGCGCCCCGAACCGAATGACGTTCTGATCTATAATGTATATGCTTCCTTACAAGTAGTACATGATAGAGAACGCCACTTGACGATGAGGATGGGGATGACATGTGAATGTGTTATAAGGATCGTAAGACACCTTCCTCAGTTATCGGACAACCTATCGTCTGGTTTGTATTATGGAGACATGATGCACGAAAAGGCTAACGGTTAAGAGGTTAGCATGTCGATGTTGTGAATATCCAACTAGTGGCCGACCGTAGCATTACTCAATAACTCATCACCCGATATAGGAACTATTCATCTGCCGAACCACCCTTATAGAACGTAGTCTACCAAACA
>JAODTK010001728.1:0-10475 GCA_026419785.1 Sclerodactyla briareus | reverse complement strand
AATATGTTGACCTGCCCCTTTTCATGTTTTGCCTTTTTCTGCCTGCTACAATGCGGGCTATAATGTGTGGATATACCCGTGAGTCAGTTTCACCCGCCCTACGCACGTTTAGTTTCATTACCTGGGTTGCCATGACGTGTTCAGAAAGTCTCGCCTTTCATTTAAAAAAGTTTACAAACAGAAAAGCCGAATATTCGTATGAATATAATCGCTGTCATAAATGATCCCAAGGGGAACCCCCCCCCCTAACAAATTGATTTTCCGTGATCTACTGACTTTGGATATTTTTCTACGGAAATGTGGGTGAAGTTATTGTTTTCCTCAAGCAGATACAAGATGGCGAACAATCCTGGGGATAGTCGAGTTTTTTTTTTTTTTTTTTTTTTTTTTTATATTCAGAAACTGTCATGGAATCATCGCTGGTTGTTTAATGGACACATTTCGAAACGCCGAGGTCAAGCCGATAACAGCGTCGTCGCAGTTTATAGATCGGAAACGCTCAGTATAGATGACCATCGTTTTGTCGTCGTCTCCTGCAAGTGATGACCGTTGTAGGATACATGTTTACATTAAACCTTACGGACATGGCAATTCAAGGACAATGCAACTATAACAACTGTTTTATCGGGAAGAATATTTGAACGGTTTTCCAGTGTGGATGATTGTAAATACATAATTTACCCGGTGGTACTTGCGTTGCCAGCATGTCAGATTGTGTAGTCATATTTATCCTCTTTCATGTAAATTAAGTAATTAATTATTTTTGTAGTCAACAATGGGAACAACGGTCCCACCGACATTGTTGACACATTTTGAATTCATTGTCATCAGTCTGTCATCACAAAAACAATGTCATACCGAATACCTTAAAAATTTATGGGTATTAACTGGATATGGGTCTTTGCCTGGGCCAAACAATGGCATATACCTAGCGTGCCTTTCAACTGGGACAATTCCTATAGAGAGCCTGGTTATCGGGGAGTAGCACTTGTATGGGAGACGAACACACCGGTGCTCATTTACAATGCTTGTCCATTTGCCAATGGGAAAGGTGAGACCATTATGATCGTTTCTTATAATTTTCATTATTAATGGTTGTGTTGTACTCATTCTTTCATCTAAACCCAATATTCCGTACGACATCTACAAGATTAACTTGACCATCCACCAATCAGTGTCTTTCACATTGGTGTGTAGTATTGAAAGTTCAATATTAGGAGTGTTTTTGTTTAAATCACCAATGTTCAACGTTGCTGTTCCTTTTGTAATATTCGCAATCCTGTATAATGATCTGTATTTAAGTATGATGTTACATGATTGTATAATAAGGCCATGTATATGACTCCATATCCAGTGATCTGTTGCTTTCGCTGGCTTAGCCCGATAACATGCTTTCATATTCCCTGTTCGGATATACTGATAATGACAGAAAACATTTTTTCACGAAGTGTAAGGCCCCGAGCCATTACACAGTTTTTCAGAAATGATGAATAGTTTTGAACAAGGCTCAGTTTAACAGTGCTTGAATTCTATAACCTTGATCCTAATATCAACTTAATTTATTGAATAACGTTGATAGACTCTCGGAAGTCTCCTTAATCCTTTTTTTTCCTAACCATGAAGGATATCGAGAAGAATCCATTCCCCATCTCAAGTATGGTTTCCTGATTGGACTCAATTACGCGATTTTACATTACTACACATCGTTTATGTCGTGTCACCAGATCAAATCATTGATTACTACCAAATTCCTTTTATGATGAGACACACAAATATCTTGTATATTTTGAATTTGCAAGGATTTTCGTGAGAAATTACAGAATTTCTAATACTGATCGAGCTATACAACGTGATGATTCCCGAATCACCTCATCGTACGATTGTTTATTCGTGCGATTATCTTCACCAGTTGGGTTACGACCTATCGGTCGCTATTTCTACGACCTCTATCGCGCATGGTCGACGTCGTGCCTTGGTGTACACTTTTTTTGCCAGATCCGTTGTAGTTATCGATTGCGCGACTAGTTGCTGAGATCATGCGCTCGCACGAATATCGATAGCACACGCGACTGATCGACATCGATCGTCGTGCGACAGAAGTTCAACTCGCTTTTCAAAGTTCAGGCATTGTAAAACTGCGATATAATCCACCACACCACCCATGAAGGTAAGGGCTGGGGAATAAGCTCACCAGATTCCAGACCCTGATATAATAATAATAGTAAATCTAATAATAGTAATAATGTAATAATAATCATGTAAATAATAATTAATAATATCTAATACTAATATAAATAATAATAATAATAATAATACTAATAATAATAATAATAATCAATTAATAATAATAATACAATTTATAATGCTTTTATGCGATGCCACAAACCTTTTTTACAATAACCACGACCAAAAATAACAACCTAGAGCACCAAGGTGCTGTAGCTCAAACTGCAACGAATGTACGCAAGACGAATGTACATTGATGATGAATGTTCAAGATCATGATGTCAGGAAGGCAGTTTTCAAAAATGGCCGATTTTCGCCCCTTAATGACTTCCTGACCTGATCTCCATATGGCCAAGTTGTCTTAGCGTCAATATATTCCATATAAGGCTCAGGGCCAACAGTCAAAACTGGGCCTGGTGTAAAATCCTGGGCACCCTTAATTACAGCTTTATTAGACCATCATTATAACTAACATCAGCACTGTGCCACAGAATTTCTGTAGGGATGATTACACGATTTTGCTTATTCCATATATTGGGCCTTGGGCTCAAATTTCTCAAACACCTCCGATGGCCCTCTACCCCAAGGACCACTACATGAAACTTTGAAAATCAATTTGAACTTTTGAACAATTGAAGCTTGTGGAAGGATATTCATTTTCAAGTACCATTGTGTGAAATTTCATTCACATCAATGGGCCCACGGTCCCAATTAGGTCTTGAACCAAGTTCCTGAACAACCCCCACATGTACGGCTGTAGATCATCATTATTACCGAAGGCCAGCGTCTGTGCAACCAATTTGTCAGAGGATAAGCATTTTGTGTAGTCCAATTTCCCATTATGGCCCCTAGCCTTATTAGAGGAGCCCATTATCTTTAATTTATCCTTTGTGGTCCGCCACCTGCAACCGTTTATCACCTTTGAGGGGTTTGTTGCAGTAACAACAGATACGGTATACGCAAACTCCGAAGGTAAACGGCGGTTGACCATCAATTATGAACCCGACCATCATCCTGTGCACAAAATTTGTAGGAGGAGATAATTTTGAAATTTTCACATAATTGCCCATGATGCCCCTTCAATGACCTTTGACCTGACCTTCACAAAGTCAACAATTCCCTGGGTCATAAACATTGTGTCCCAAGTTTGGGTCCAAATCCCTCACAGAATGACTGTTTGGGGGCCAAAAAGGCAATTGTTACCACACTGGATGAATAGATAGATAGATAGATAATAGATAGATAGATCGATAGATAGATAGATTAGATATATAATAGATAGATAGTAGATAGATAGATAGATAGATAGAATAGAGGGACTGTCAGATTCCATAGCTCAACAGCATAGCTGGTTTTAGCTAAAAGTACGAATACACATTGCTTTCAAGTTTTTACGTTTTTTTAAGTTAGATGATATCGTTAGAGGTGCGATGTCGCCTTTTGTGGTGTTGTCATACGTAGCGTAAACTGTATACAATGGATATTGTTTACTCTGTGGGGTCACAAGGGGGACGGAATGACGAGTGCACACAAATACTATGAAGCGAAGTACCCATACCACCGTTGACACGGATCATGCCAAGATACTTTTTGATTTACAATCCCAGACAACGTACCACCCCACCTCACCCCAGTTGCCGTAAAGAACCCTTTCCAGGAGCTCTGGCCGCATGAATCGGATCAATTTTTTATTAGTATACTTCGTCTCGTAGCTGCTTGCTGCTCCGATTTGCCTTGTTTTCTTACAAATTAAAGAACGCCAATCGTTATCTTTGTCATTCTTTATTTCAAGCAGTCCACAAATGAGGCTTTCGTAGAAGAAACCTTTCTTCTTCCCTAAATGTCCTTCTTTCAAATGCTCTGCCCTTACGCCCCCCTGTCTTCCATGACTGGTACAGTCTCCCAACGGAGGCAACACAGACTCAGCGTCAACCTACAGAATCTTCGTGCGCTCTATGCGAGATCGCCGAGGACACTATCCTATGCCCGCCAACAACGAGGTCACTCATGCCGAAAAGAGCACGCTAGAAAGGAGGCCGTCGGCCCAGTGTTACAGGGTCAAGCAAAAAGGGGGCTGGTGTGGATTTTCAAGATCAGTGAAACGGATGTTGCCCTAGTTTTTTTCATTTCAATCACAGAACTGGGGAACATACCAGCCAATATCAATTTGAAGCAGACTTACATAGGCTTGGGTCGCTCCTCCCTCAACATCGTAATCCTTGACGGGCGCCCCCAAGCGCTCAGAACTACAGTGCTTCGGGACTTTTCACAGAGTTGTGTCTTGTCTCTCATAATCTCCGTACTTAGCACTTGGAACTCCCGGGCCCGCGAGCCCGGAGCCGACGACGGCTTCGCGTAGCCCGAGTCGAACCACGCTCATATGGCTAAATTTGGTAACCTCGGATCCCTTCTCATGAACGACCCCGAAACACCTTTACTCTGAATTCACTATATTTTTCCTTTGGTTCGGATACTCAGGTCAGGACGAGTCAGGTACCCTGGATCACGGATCTGTGGTAAATTTTATTTCTCTCTTGTTTCTAGTATTGGTCGGAACTGCTGCTCCAGCTGCGAGAGCTGAGAACAATCACCCGGCCGAGTGCCTGGTAAACTGACTGGCAGCGCCCCGCTAACCGACTGATTCAAGCTAAACGATTCAAACAATTGGGTGTAATATAGTCTATTATCTACAACGGCGTATCACAACAACACCACTCCCACCTCCGTGGCACCCACGTTACCAGATACGGGAGTTCGAAGTAACCCCCGAGTGTTCACGAGTGTTTGGCGGGTCGCGCCGGTCTAAGCGGGCTGGAGCGCACCCTAACCTCTACCTCCGGACGATCGGATTCAAGTCAAGAAGCGGTATGCTTGGTAATGTTTCCTATAATTGAATGGTAATTCGACATACGACCTCTAATTCATCCGGAATAACGGTCCCGGCCTGCAATTCGGAATAACGACCCCGATGTTCAATTCGGCATAACGACCCTTATCCTGATTCGAAATAGTGACCCAATGTTCAATTCGAATAACGGTCCTATTCTATTCGGAATAACCACCCCGATGTTCCATTCGGCATAGCGGTCCTCATGATGAATTCGGAATAACGACCCTTCGTAATAACGGTCCCTGTTTCATTCGGATAACGACCTTCTGAATAAAGACCCTTCGGAATAAAGACCCTTCGAAAATGCGGTCCCAATGATGAAATTCGGAATACGACCCTTCGGAATAAGGTCCCCGATGTTCAAATTCGGAATACGACCCTTCGGAATCACGACCCCTTCGGATACGACCCTTCGAATAACGACCGAACCGTCTGAATGGCATATGTGCAAATAAAGTCAGCATCGTGCGTACAGCCTAGCTCATGCAAACATGCGATCGTTTTGCCGTGTGGAGATCACCGTCGAAATTAATATAAATTTTCACCCTCGAATATAGCGGACTTTGGGAAGCAAGGACGTGAGGATTGGAAAAGTGTGAAAGTGTGAAAAAACATGGGCCCATGAAGCGACATCATTTATGTCTTTACCTGTTGCTGGGAGGTACTGAGGAGGAGAAAAACCGCCCGCCTGACAGCCATTCCAGCAGCCCTCGAGGGGCAACCAAACAATTTTTTTGGGCGGCTAATATGTTAAAGGATTTCCAAACTTTGCACTTGCTGATTTTCTGACCTGACCCAGAACAGGTGGGCCCATGTACTAATGAGGCGGGAACACTGATAAAGTATGAGGTTCATCCATCTGGGTAAAATGGAGTATGTTTACAAGATAAAAAAAGTAATATATAAAAAATTTAAAAGGATGACTCCCGATAAATCCTCTTACTGCATACCAGGAACGGAAACGATGGAATTATCGTAAGCTACATAGACAGATACACATCAAATGTCAGCTCGATAGGACCAGCGTCCTGGACTTTATCGTGTTTAGAAGAAATTTCAGACTTTTACCTCTGATACTTCTAGGCGAAGTTGCTCAGGCCCAAAACAAAGGGGTCATGTACTCTCAGGGAGAACAGCACATCAATGATTCGACTTCCTTTCAATAATATGAGCATGTGAAATGTAAATTTGGACAGGAGACATATTAGGGATTTTTCGCAATATTTTCAATCTGGAACAAGCTGGGAAGATGGGCATAGCCCGTGTATGAAGTCATAGGCTACTAAGGCAAAAAGACCCCACTCTAGAAGTGTTTATTGTTACATAGTTATCTTTCATGGTACAGTTTCGTTTCACAACGGAAATTCGACAGAGAAAGAAGAAGTATTTCATTGGGGAAATAGTATGTATGATATATCACATTATTTTTAATAATTCATCATATTATCCATGACATATTTCAGACTGAAAAGCCAAAAACTCACTGACTCTTGACTGATCCTGATCCTGACCAACTATAGCATGTCGATTCCATCTTATGTTAATGGGGAACCCACATAACAAGGGTGAGCCTCCTCCTCTGTGTCAACAAACTACACGGAACAAAACGATTTTTTTTTCACAATCTCTCCCAAAGACCCAATCCAAAAAAAAAAAATCCAAAAAAGGAGTTAATTGACTTCCCATGAGAAAGCTGCATACAAATTTCAACTCGACCAGACTCCGAGCATTCTGTACTCACGTGGCAACAACATGTTCATACTATGACCCTGCGACTTTAATGACATTCGCCCTTGACTCGAAAACAACAGGGACCCTGTACTCATTTAGGACCCAATATATCAAGTATGAGCCCTAATTCATTGGGGGTCGAGGGTTGAGTCCATTTCATTTAGTGCGTAGAGTTATCGTGTTATCAAGCCCATTTCCTCCCAAAATGATCCAGTCTAAACAGAACCAATAGGTTCCATGTATCTCCATAGAGTGTCGAATAGCCATTATGAAGTGATACGAGGTGGTAACAAGCATGTAGCCAACCTTCCGAGGCAGAGGGGGCGAGACGATTTTTCCCGACTTCGGAAGTGGAGGGGGGGGGGGGGGTGGGGGGGGGGGGGGTAAAAAAAGCAGCTTCGCTACTCACGATACCCTCATTACCTTCAGTGCGATTTTGGGCCGCTTGGTTCGCGTTTAATCAAATTTCTTCCCCAATTTACTTGATCTGTCTTGCCACTATTGACTTTCTTTTCCCTTCCCTCCTTTTCCATTTCCCGTTTTTTAAGCCTTCAATTTCCCGATTTGTTTATGTTATTTGGTCAGAGGGAAACTTGATCAACTCCCTCCCTCCATTTTTCCCATGGCTCGCCACTGTACTGGAATCAAGGTATTCACAATTTGCAAACGGTAACATTTTCAATTTTAGGGCCTCCACTACACATGAATCATTCGCTAAAATTTCTATACCGAAAATCCATTCTTAATATAACCTGTATTAGTGGTTCTAACGAGGTAAAGGACAACAGTCAGTGGATAGAGCCTCGTATCGGGGCCAAACAAAGGCTCTGTATAGAGGAAATCGGATAGGCCCAGTAAGGATTTTAAACCTCGTGGACCTTTTGTCGTTCAGCTCGGTCAGTTCCATTTCATTGTGCGTGGTTCGTGACTATCTGATATTTTCATTAGGTAAGCAAGTTGCCCTGTTCTCGGCATTTAAATTACCCGTCAATGCCCGTGTCTTTTTCTGGATTGCGTTGAAGTAAGGATAACGTTTTGTTTACATGCTTACCCTTCAGCCTACAGTGCTAACTACGTGTCTGGTCGCCAGGGAAGGATATGTGCCGCAGAGCAGAGTGAATCATAAACAGATGTGAAGAGGACCCGGTCTTGGGGTTTCTTTTTCAACTCAGTGGTTGTGGATTGGACCTCGGCAGTGACGTCGCAGCCAAGGTCAGCAACCCAGGTCACGCTTTTCGCGGGATTCATGGACCCCGCGTCATTTTGGGGAAGATGAACTAACCGTATTGGTGAACTACATCAATTACAACGGAGAAAATACACCAAGATTGGAAATATTCCAACTAAGTGCTTGCGATCATCTACGACAAGATCACTTCCACCAAAGATAGAAACGAGGAAATGATGTGTTTACAACGGGGACGCCATCACCTTATTAAGCCTAACCTTGGAGTGTTCGAAACGGCAAAGTTCCAATTTTTGCCTGTCGGGGCTACATCACGCAACCCCAAATGGTACGTGTTATTTTCCAGTACATGGATGGAGAAAAACACAAAAATATCTGTTCCCCGTGGAAATTTTACGACGTGTATAAGCACGCCTATAGTATACAAGTTCGTAGAAACCACCTGCCGGGTTATGATTATGGAAAAGGCTACAGATGGAAGGTAAATTATTGCAATGCGGTTATGTTACCCAGTGCCCTTTCTGTGGGTCCTCTAATGTGTATTTGACCGTAGGACATGTGGATGGATTTAATTAAAGTTGGGTACCACTAATGAATATTGGCATTGAAAGGTGCCATTCATTGAGTTGGCTCATTTCGTTATTCTCATTATTCTATAATTTTCCTAAATGTCTAAATTATTACTGAAAAAAAATACCAAAAATTGACAAACATTTTTTAGCGGAACATGTGACATTTTAGATTGGTTATTTCACATATGAATTGATCTTGTTTTAGGATTTAGTTAAATAAATTTCGCACGCGATACTAATCATTATAATATATATTTCAACAATTAAAACATTGGATCGTAAAGTTGAGGGCCTTAACAAAATTCCGTCCCCTGTGTACAGTTTCATGTCTCCGCGTCTTTACACCGGAAAACTGTGTCATCTGGTCATAATGATCAGAGTCCTATAAATGACTGGATTCCACTCAATGCCAGTGTAATCGTAGCTTGTGCATGATTCGGTTTGAAGGGATAGTTCACAAAGGGAGGAATGGAAAATGTGGCCTCTCAAATGTTAAGAAACCATTTTCTTGTCAACTATCACACTTACGTGTGGAACTTACATGAAGAAAATCATGAAGCCACCTGAACTTGTTCATTGTCAGTTTTTTTTTTTTTTTTTTAAATGAGCTAGTGCTTAGTAACGGCCGCATAGGGCACAGGCACGTCAACTCCGTTTATCAAGAAATCATGCCCCCCTTGTAAATTACACTGAGAAGGGAAATTAGGCTAAAGGTCATGCCTAATCAAATAAAATGAAGCTGTAGATCGGAGAGAGCAACGTGGAGTTGTGTAAAATATATCAAAATGTTGTTGAAAATTGAAATGTTATCTTCGCATGCAGTAATTTCTTTCCCCTTATACACGGGAACCATTAATTTCATTGACTGGGACAGTTTTGAAGATGTAGGCAATTAGAATAATGAAAGACCCCAGAAACACGTTTATAAGGCCTTCGATAACGTCAACTCAGGACTTCTATTTCGAGGCTCTTAATTCCTATAGAAGTCGATTACATATATCCTACACGAATAACTGCGTTTATTCAATTGCAAAGATTGAAAGTGTTCCGAGGGGGGGGTGGTGGCCACCAAGGTTGGCGGGATTTCTAAACCCACAAATGCCGGAACGAGGAGTGTTCCTCAGCGGCAGTAGGTACATGACCTTCAAATATGGTTCTCATGCCCTTTTCTTGAATCTCAAATAATTTTTTTATTGCAAGGCAGGTAGTCACTGTTAGTACGTTTGGAAAAATTCGGCTTTCTATCTAAATCATCCACTCCAGGATGGCTGGACTAAACTTCATGCACCCAGTTCAAAATCCGTCATATAATGAAGAAAAGGAACGTCAGAAAGTCCGAAAGGATATAAAGCGGAGCCTCCTTGGAATCGCCCCATGGGAAGGGCCCCTAGCTGGCACATAATCTCTCCGTATTTAGGTACACAAAATAATACAGCGCATTGTCCTGGCTTTCTTTTTGGACCATGGTAAACTGCTTTGTCTGAAGCGGGAGGGCTAAGAAGGGGGCGGGTGCTCTTTCTCCTCGTATGTCCAAGACTCGCTGAATATCGAGGGGCGATGTTTGTACATTTTATTCTCATGCGAATTAACAAATTGCATAACGTACTGTGAAACAAATGCTTGAATCTCATTGCTTTACCACATACAGGCAACGGAAAAGAGGGTCAATACTCAGATTTTACAAGCTATTTCCGCATATTGGTTAAAGTGAAGGCTAATCCCTACCTCACTCCCTAGCAATTATTAAGAGACCACAATTGATTTGTATACAATACGACGGCCAATCACGGCAGTCGTTCTAAATCTGCCTTTTGATCGACGAAGGAGTTGCTATATTATCTGGATATTGATATAAAAATGGAAATTCAGA
>JAODTK010001727.1:0-10707 GCA_026419785.1 Sclerodactyla briareus | reverse complement strand
TGAAGGGGTTGGGTTTCACTTGCAGTAGGCAAGTAGGATTCTTGTATTCATTTTGAAAACACTAGCTGACATATTCTTTCATAAAATATAAAGAGACCGTAGATGATGTGTTGCTATTTTAGTCTGCCTATATTCTTCATGTTGACCAACCCTGTCAACAGTCGTTATTACTCGAAGTGGCCATCCATATTTCTTGCGATTATGCCTCGGCAAGTGCATTTCCGGCGATCTGGTGTATAAAGAAGTCAAAAATTTCAGGGTGCGCTACGCCGCCCCATGGTGGCGCTCCGCTCAAATATAAATTGTTGTCCAATACATTGCAGCGGCGTTGTCTTTTTTTTTTTTAGTGTACAATCCACCACGAAAAGGCACTCTGTCGTTTACCGCCATGGTGAGTTATGAACGGTCCCCCTCTCAGACCCCCCCCGAGGGCCACTTTTCCGGCCATCGGAGGTGTTAAAACCTCGACATTTCTTGTGCCTCCGCGCCAACCATCTCCTCTCACTTAAATCTGTATCGGCATGAACAAAGCTAAAGTGATCTTCCTTTTTTTAATGTCTCAGTCTATTTACTTTTGACTATAAAACTGGCCATCTGGACCTCACCATTTGATGTCTAAGACAATCAATTTGGAAACTCCTGTCATTACAACCGCTGAGTGAAATTCACTTTCATTCGTGAAATTTATGCCTTAAATTTATTTTCTTTCAGCTAGAACTTGCTATCTGGCACATTACCATTGAGCATCGTTAGAGACCTACGTTGGATTAATTTGGCTACGGCTGCGCGGAACCATTATGGCCGCTCCAATTAAGGCCCAAATTCCCTTGAACATAGAAAGGCTAATGTGAAATTCATTCTCTTGTAAGTTAGCTCTATGTTCTCTATTGAAAATTGCCAATCTGAAATCACCATTTGTGCGTCACCCAATGGTGCGCCCGCTTGATACCTTGAAATCCGTCAAGAAGTTACATCAAGTTTATGTAGAAGTGAGCCCACGCATTAGTTTATTATTTTTAGTCTGTTGTGCCACTCCATGTTTCTAAGTTAGTTATTGTTATGTAATACGTTGCATCCATCCCCTGTCCTATGTGTATTCTAGTTTGTTTTTTCACCGGTCGTTTACTGCGCTAAGCTAGTCTCTGGCTGGGCGGAACGCGACGGGCTTTGTCGATAATACCTGCACGCACAAGTTATCTTGATAAAGTGTAATTATTGGGATTCAGGAGTGACCCAGCCGCCCTTCTCGGAACCACGCTCTTCTCGGAACCACGCTATATTTTTGGCACGCGGAGTTGGACTTTTAACGGGTAATGTTCCCCCGTGTTTTTCAACCACGATTCGTTTCCGCATCGCTGACTTTCGTCACATATTCGAGTTCGAATTTTCCCGCTACTGGGAAAAAAAATTTCAGCGATGATGTCATTCTGGAATTTTTCTCTTCGTCGCTGACGTATTTTTCATAATTCCCGGTGGCAAACGTTCTAACTGGCATCAAGAGTAACTCGTCGTCGCCGAGTGACAAATTACCTACACGAGGAAGCGCGGTCGCCGACCCCCCCCCCGCCCCCGCCCCCCGAAAAAAAACTTCCTTTTTGGACTTTCCAGAAGTGTGTGGAGAATTGTTTATATTTTGTGTGTGGTAGTATTTTTAACGGGTGTCGATTTTAGCTCTTTGCAAATGCCTATTACACACAATACAGTGTTTGTAATATGGGTGCCACAGGCGCGTATGTATCTTGATAACTACGGGCCTCGCACCACAGCAAGCAATCCTGGACCCTTTAGTTCAAACTGTGGTGCAATAACGATAGGCCAGCATACTTATAAACAATGTACTGATAAACTAGCACTAACCTTAACGTCCTGCTCGGGTCCTGACTAAGTAGCCTCACTTTTCGCACCGACCCCATACGTCTGACGTCCTTGCTCGGTCTTGACCAGGTAGCCTCACTTTCACAACCGACAACTAGGTACGTCTTCGTATTCGTAGGGAGTAAAACGATGCCACGGCGTCGGATACAAAAGCGTCGAAGCCGAGCACATCATCAAAGCCGTCGATAATACGGTAGTTCCTAGCCCGTACCTTCCGTACGTTAGGATACGGGTATATAGGTGATGGTGCCCGTGAAGATATCGTTAGTTTTCCATTCATTCCTCGGTAAACCACTGGCCCGGTCTCCTCCCAGTTCCTGCATCATGCAATGCAGCAGCGTACCGAACTAGGGCTTAGGTTGCTCTGCCCGCCATCACAGTGCACGTCGGTAGTTTCGCATTCTCTCAGCCCTGGCACTTGCTGTTGTGATTCGCCAATGTGCATTGTGGTTCCTTTTCCGTTGTCTGCTACCCACCGTGTTTAACAGTATCCATGACACACAGTGTGTATATTTTTTTTCTTGGACGAATTATGTTGGATAGGGTGTCCTATTGGTTTTCCTCTGTGGGATTGTATTCCTTGTATTACATTTTTTTTTTTTTTGGGAATAAAATGGCAACCAATCCTCAAAGCCCAAGTGAAATCACATCACCCGTGTCAATAGAGATTAAGGTAGACTGCCCCCCTCCCTTTTAAATTGTGGATGGCTCCTGGATGATTTTGGTCAATGATGCGGCTGATTTGAGGTTTAGTTTGGGGAGTCCGTTGGAAGTTTTGTCAGTGCCCAAATTGTCAGGCTTTAAACGGGCTTTCCCCCTATACGATGTAAGGCAAAATGGCAGCCTTTATGCCAGGGCCCCCCCCCCCCGGGGGTTTGTCGCTGCTTGATACATATGCTATACAATTGACAGTGCATGTTTGGGCGCGCAAAGACTTTTCAGTGCTGATAGAATCGCCACCATGGTAAAAGGTCAGATCCTCACAAGGTTCGCTTCAGTTGTCCTACAATCGGGAAACTAGTTCAGTTGAGACTAACGGTCGCCCTCACCCGTAACTACAGTAGACCCCAAACTAGTGGGTCCCATCTCTGAACAAAGCGAACGTGTTGTGAAGCACCTGATGGTATCAAACCATACATTTCTATCATTGTAAAGGATAAAAGTGTGTTGATTCTTTCATAGAAACTGGTCCGATCTACATTTATGAGTGAAAACTTGTAGGCAAAATATCAATGCCTTATCGAAGCGCTCCCCCCATCCAAATCCAAAAACAGTGTTCTACAATCGGTGACGAGCAAGTCCTTGACAAAGTTGGGATTGTCTTGAAGC
Source organism: Sclerodactyla briareus (assembly GCA_026419785.1). NCBI lineage: Eukaryota > Metazoa > Echinodermata > Holothuroidea > Dendrochirotida > Sclerodactylidae > Sclerodactyla > Sclerodactyla briareus. The sequence goes on along the minus strand of JAODTK010001727.1, from coordinate 7,503 downwards.
AAATCTTAATGTTTGGGTCTCAAAGATTCATTCACATTGTTTCCTTATGGATGGATTTTAGGTTGAAGTAATGCTGTGACACCTTGATTCCATAGTGTTTTTTGAATAAGTGGTCCCGCTTCCCATTCTTTACAATTTGTCAAGATGTCCACGTGTTCAATATCTGCTCACGTATCCTGCACCCTCCCGCCGGACCAAGAATGTGATAATGTCAGGAATTGCCTTCCTAATTTTATCGTGCCCAAGAGCTTATTTTGTGTTTTTGACCCATTTTTCCATAAGCGAGCAAGATGTAGGTGTAGTAGGACAATTTCGAAGTTGAGAAGGGTCATTAATTTGGGCGTGATTCATCCGAATAACTACGATGTTTCAATAGCTAGTGATACCAACTGGGCGAAAGTTCATTCCTTAGTTGGTGAGGTTTCCAATCTGAGGGTGCTTGAGTCTAATGAAACCACTGTGTGCCCACGGTTGAGACCATTGTGATATAGTTAACAAGCATCAACGCGGCTGATAATCCCCCCTTAGAGTTGAAGTAGTCTGAACCTTGTCCACCCCTGAGCGGTTAGAGAGAGGTTCAGAGCCTTGTTGTCGCTTTCCGATATAGTTAGTTTATTCATGTGAGACACCCCTCGTTACCACAGGATTCGGCCAGTAGAGGGCGCGGTCCTGGTCGACCAAACCGGCGTATCGAACGAAGCCTCCTATGAAAGAGGAGATACGTAGGCGGTAGACGATTCTTTTGGGAAAAAGATATCGTTGAGCCAAGTGACCTCCTGTGGTCCTGCCCTATTAGTAATGTCGAAAGCCAAATACCACTACCGTTTCTTGTTGATTGTAAGGAAAACTCAACCAACTCACAATAGTTTGATTCGTTCCCCCTTATGGAGACATGCCTGATTCGTTTGGATGGTCCAGGTTTTTCTCTACCTTCGATTTGTCGAGTGGATACTGGCAGATTAGATGGACCCACATGTAAGGAGAAAACTGCCTTCAACACAAGGTTGGGTTATTTCAGTTCTTCCGGTTCTGCGCATGGTCTGGAAAAATGCCCCTTCTAGTTTCCAAAGCCGTATGGAAACTCGTCTTTAATGGCTGTACTTTTCACGATTTTCGCTCCGCGGCTGGACCTTGAATGTGGCAAAATGGTACGTTCTTGCAGAAGTTAGGTATCTCGGTCTTTTGGTTACGAAGGTGTCGTAAAGCCAGATCCTAAGAATGGGGAGAGGGTGCTGCCTGGCATTGCTGAAAATGTACCAAAGTAGAATCATTCCCTTGGGTTGGCACAATACTACAGGAAGTTCATTAAGGACTTTGCCGTAAAGGCATGCGAGCCCTTGCATGCTCTTACCAGAAAAGGTGTCCCATATGTTTTTGGTCTACAATTGCCAGAATGTCTTTTCAAGGATCTAAAGAATCGTTGAGAGCGCCACGCCCCAATTTTTGGTCTATCCTGATTTCAGCAAAATTAGCTGTATACCGACGCATCGAGTACTACTATTGGTGTCGTCCTTCCCAAGAAGGATATGGTAAAGAGTGTGTTTAAAATTGTGGCGTAATGCGAGCCTATGTTGACCAATGCGGGAATAATTGTCGGCTACGAATGGAGTTATATGCTCTTGTTTTTAGCATAAGAGTAGGCACTACTTGCTGTGTTACTCCATTTGTCGTCATTACTGATCACAAACCATTGTCCAACCTGGGGAAAATCCCCGGAGAGAACGATCCGACTGGTAGAAGGGCACGTAGGTCGTTCGAGTTGGATCCTTATGACTGGGTTGTGTACATAGGCCTGGTAATCTCATGCAAATGCAGATTCACTACTATCCCTACCCGATTCATAACTATGAAGTAGGGCGGAATATTCCCATTCCCATGCAGTCAAATGACTCCGCTCAATGGGTCCGGTACTATTGCTGACAAGGGTACTCAGATTGATTTTGGCAATGACCTGTGGGTTGAATTCTGCTATACACAAAAATCGTTTGAAAGTGGTAGCCCGTATTTGCTTGAGGATAACTCCCCCTGTACGAGGGGTATAATGTGATCAAAAGAGTTGGGAGGTATCTGCTGAAGTGTGTCGACGATGAGTGAGATTAGGGGTCATCAAATTATGATCCGGTTCCGGTGAGTTCGCCAATGAAACTAGTAAAACAGAAACCTTGAATCTACTGGCACACAAGCGACCGGCCCTCATCGTCTTGGGGGACTTCCCAAAGTGAAAGGAATGATGGTGGACTTGCAGAGAGGTGCAAAGGAAGCAAAGCCTCCGATCTGCAAACAGTGGTTCCAGAGTCTCTCAAACAGAAATCCTTGACCCATTTCCACGGTGATAACACGTGGGTCACTTTGGAAGTAGAGAGAAACCTGCAACAGGCGCCGCCAGTTGTTACTGGACATGAATGAGAAGTGATTATTACAAAAAACATGCTCTCAATGTTTAGGCCTGTAAAGTAGGAGAAAACCCAATCCCAAGCTGAAAGCGCCTATGATAAGTTTGGACTCCATCAAACCTTGGGACAGTTTTTGCTGACATGGCGAGTTGCCTAGGACTTCTAGGGCAACAGATATGTTTTGGTGTTAGGGACCACTTTACAAAAAATATGTCCATATTCATTGTCCTACAGAGTAATGTGCAGTTACTGTAGCTCATTGACATTTTGAGAACGATGTAAGGAACATGGTGTACCATGTGAGACTCCATCTGACCAAGGCAGGCCGTTCGAGGGAAGATTACTTCGTAATCTCTGCGAAACATGGGCATAGAGAATTCTCGAACAACCCCATTCACTCGCAGGTTTGAGGCCTGTAAAGCGGTTTAACGTACCTGAAAGAGCACGCTCGGGCGGTACGTGCTGATCATGGCGGAAGAGAGGATAATAGCTCCTGTGCAGTTCGCAGATAATGCTCCTGTCATTACTGCACTGGTTTCAGTCCTTTCTTTCCCGACATGTAGGGAACCAGGACCCCAAATTCGGTTTGGATCCAAATGATGACGACAGATTCAGGCGACCCCAGGTATCCCCTGCAGCCTATACAGTCTCGCTGCCATAACGGTTAGCTAGGGCATTTAAGCAGTTAAGGAGGTGAACCAATACAGTCATGAAAAGAAACAAGTCAGAAATTGGGCTAGATCAGAAATACGATTTAACCGTACAGTCATGGTGAATGATTTTGATTTGATGGAGTTGGTTTGGGTCGATCTCCCAGCAAACAAGCGTTTAATTTAAAACTTGCACCAAAGGTGGAAGGTCCATTTATGGTCAGGAAATCTCGGTCAGATGTGACAACCCCCCTGTATGTGTATAAGTACGTGACGTTGGGAAGTAGTGCGACCTCTTCGTAATATCCATGATAATAGGTTGGAAACCGTATAGATCAGAGCAACCTGCCCAATCTAAACAGAGGAGGAAAACGTAGGACAGAATTAGGATAGAAGGTGGATCTCCACTGCACCTGCTCTGTTGGTCGTTGCGATCCATACAGGTGGCAGTCTCGGCCAGCTAGTGTCCGGTTTCCACGCTAGTAACCCCAGCACCTTCACAAATAGGCAATGAGATACCCGTAGTACAAGAATCCCAAAAACAGACTAGGTACGGCCCAGATGTCGGGACGAGCAGCCGATCAGGTCGACGTGTTGTTAGGACCCCCCGATAGTTACGCGAATATCAATTTAATGTTTCCGTAATTTGTGGTGTAGATTGGTTGTTGTGTTAGGTAGCATAGGAGTAGATCAGGGGGGTGGAGATCCCCCCAAATATTTGGTCAGGGGGGATGCCCTATTTAATCATCCCCAAATATTGAGCCAACGTCACTAAAAAATTTGAAGAATTTGACAAATTTATTTGTCTTTAAAGTAGTCCATCTAAGAGCTGGAGTCGAAGAATAATCCAACCCTTGGTGTGACAACCTCACTCGATTCATGACTTCCGCCAACGCAGTTATATTATACTTTTTATCACTATATTTGTGTGATGTACCGGTTCGCACGTCCGTATAGTCAGTACATTGAACAAACGCTGACAATGGCAGGCAGGAGGTTGAGTATGTATTAACCCAAAACTCAACTTCGGGTAGGGGCTAACTTCTCTCGCAACGATGAGATCATGTAACGGCAGAGTCATTAGAGACAGTTGTGTCGTGAGGGTGACACGTACAGTAGAAAGTGGAGACTCGACCTGAAGACCTCGTACGAGTGGACAATTTCCAGTCAAAATGGGACTTGCAGGTAATTCTACAGGCTAGGACACGTCTGTCCTACTTTACGTAAAACATTCAGGCGTGTCCCCAAGTAGTTCATACTTGACGAATGCAGGGGTATCTAATAGGGTTTGTTTCTCGACGAATGTGTTAGAGAACAAACTGGGGTGTGGGGAGGGGGGGGGGGCTTAGTTTGCGGCCAGGTCGGAACGATGAAGATGTATGTTTGTACATACCACCAAGGCAGCTATACCCCTCTATATCGACGTAGTCATAGCAATGCCTTGTTATGGCACTTGAAGAACTTCGGTCTTCGATCACATTGGAAATTGAAATGACCTTCGTGTCCTTGTCTACCATGGAACTGATCCCTATCGGTAGCCTACTATTGAAAAGGAAACTGGTTGTACGAAAGTAGGCGCGTGGAGCCGAACCTATTAATCCTCAACGACATAGGACCTTGAAAGCCAACGTCGTCTCAGTCCCATAATAGGCGATTAGAGAAATGGCATCGGCGTTAGGCAGGTTAGGGCACTGTTACTGGACCCTGGTTACATTCATTCCACCGATATTAGATATAGGGGGTAACAGCAACAAGGTCTATGGGACTTCCATATTGATGATAAGATTCAGGCAATCATGATTAGTTTTTATATAGTTTAAATCCATTCCTCTCCGTAATTATACGAGTGAGTGTCAACGCCGGGGTACAGGCTTAATATATTTCAAAGATCCACCTTCTATTCAACTGCTATTGTCTATTCTTCCATGTGAATTTTTTTTATTTTTATATCCAATACACCAGTAGTGTTAAAGCGTCATGGGACGAGGCGACAGTTCCCAGGAGAGGATGAGGTAAACTCTGGTGACAAATTGCTGGTACTATGAACGGCTGCCTGTGTTGAACCACAGACGACAGTGCCGCGCGTGGGAGGGGTATAAGGGCAGTGTTGATACTTACCGATCCAGCAATTTCGTTCATTAGATTATTGCTCAACGGGGCTGTCACTGATAAGTTTTTGTTCCCGTCAAGAGTTGAGCATAGCAAACGGTGTCGAGCTTTTGACGAGACGGCTGTTTTCACTACATTATTTCAACGGAAAAGGATCAATCAAACGTGCCACACTGCCCTATGGGGAGGCTACAAACGACCCCGAGAATGGAATGTCACCATTTAGAGATTTCGTTTATTTTTGTAAGCCAGTGTTGGGACACAAAAAAAACCTTCCTCCCGACGACGTTTTAGACATTGCTAAGGCGCCCGTCTCCTGCCACTGAGGGGTCTCATGTGCCAAAAATTACCTTGTACGCTCCGCGACAACCAATTGTGGCGCTCCGCTTATATATTCTACAGTCCATCCATCCCCCGCTCCCCCCCCCCCATCTCCGATCTCTATCTTCAACGACTCGACGCCTCTGTTAGGTAGTATGAGTATGTCTTATTGAATATGCATGTATAGTCATGTTTAATGGTGAATGTGGCATTGTTCGGAGACTTGATGTCTTTGGGTCTAAAGTATTAATAAGTGGGGAGATCTAAGAAAGTATAACATGCCTATAATTTTTTACCAAATGCAATAATCATACTACCACAATATGATAAAAGATAAATGGAAGTATTTATTAGGAATTATATTACAAGAAACATTATAGTTATAGCCTGAAATTTGCCGGATAATCATTTTAATGACTGAACCACCGTTTCTGTAAATTGATAGTTATAGTTTGAATTGAAATTGGACATTTCATTCTCTAAAGAGGGAGTGATGTAATATGCCCACGTAATTACTTTATTATCTGTTGAATCTTTTTTAGTTTGTATTGTGCCATCCGTGTTTCTAGTTGTCCTTTAATAGTTATTTGTTATGTAATACTTTCATTCCTTTCTTAAGTGTCAATTACGTAATTATTTTTGTTTACCGTCGTGTACAATCGCTGCTAAGGGCTAGTCTCTGGCTGGGGCGAAATGAAAGCCTTGTCTACCGAAAACTTACTTCTGCCTGCTATCACCTGCATGTGCGTGCCAACGCGAACGACTGTGGCAACGGCAAGTCTGGTTTTTGTTACATATTTGTAATTGGTTCCTTAAACGACTCTGAGCAATTCGGATCTGTTGTTTGTTTTTTGTTATACCTCGGGTCATTGGTTTTGGTAACGTCATGACTTTTTACGTAATCGCAATAAAAAAATCTTCTTTTCGAAAATAACGCTCTTCTCTAATAATTTCAAACGTTTCATCGTCCTTCGAAATTTAAAATGTATTCCATGCTTTGAACGCAAAAAGGGCGCTACAAAACATAGTGAAGCGACGTCTCAATCATTACTTATCACACTTATGAACCTATTGCGGGCGTCCACCAAAGCTTTCATTGTGTGTTGGCAATCCTTACGTTGAATCCGGGAACTGGCGTCCAGTTAAGAAACCACGGATGTGTCATCACGTGACTCTGTACATGGTAGTGGATACCTTAAGCTATACGAGTAACAACTCGGGAATCTGTTTCGACAGACTACCGGAAACTTATATGAATACATCTAAATGCGATCGAAAACGAAACTTTGTGCTAGCAGATGAAGCCAATTTCTCCAGGTGGGTTTTTATATAGATGTGGATGCGGCGATTGGTGTGCAGTAAGACTTACAAATTGGCGGCTTGCTCGTAATTTAAACACGGCAATCATATATCTGTTATATACACAGCATGTGAGTAAATATCACACTTTTATATCATAAATCTTTTAGCTAAGGCTGTTGAAAATATTTTTAAACCGTTCCCCCAAAGAGCAATTGAGCTCCACTCGTATTATGGGTGGAATGCGTGGACTATTTGACGAACATGTCCACTGCTGAAACCATCGTGTCCTCGACAGAATATGGGTGATTTACTGTCAACTAAAATGTTCCATGCGAAACGGAAACAGCGGAAATGCTGGTTCCGCGTGACAAACTGTTCACGTTTCCATAGTTGCGTATGCGGATCCGGTATATACGGCATATGAAAAATGCGATTCGACCCTGTGAACTGAGATTGTGCATTGCTTTTTGTTTAAATTTTCTTTTTGGGTTTAGTTTGCAAAGATTACTTTTGTTCCACATAGGGGAAGACATTTCTGAATGGAGGACCAACCTGAACAAGGCACTTACTAATGCGTCTACCGATGCGTATCACCGCGAATGAAATATATGGATAAATACCTCGAAAAGCCAATCAACATCAATATTCTTGGCTGCTGTCATTGTTATGGTCTTTCCGCATAAACTTAAGTGTGTTATCTTCAGAAAAAACGTCGTTTCTTCTGTAAA
>JAODTK010001726.1:0-11288 GCA_026419785.1 Sclerodactyla briareus | reverse complement strand
GAAAAGGTAGGCAACATTGCGTGTTTTCTTTTCTAATTTTGTGTATTTAAATAGGTATCCAGGGGTCAATTTGACCTACTTTTGAATTGTAAACAAACAATTCAATGATTTTTTTTAATTGCCACATAGACCCCTTATGTTTAGCGTATTCGAGGACTCTATCGTTTCTCTTCCACGTTCTTATGATCAGGATGACATCTGTAAAAGCGCTTTGACACTGTGGCGAGAGATATATCTTCTTACTTAGAATATTCATACGTTCTGTAGCCAGGCTCTCACCGGACTGAAGATGTCTTGAAGGATGTCTGCAAATGATCAGAGGGTAGTTCCCCCCACTGAAGACGAACATGGTCTCAGGTTATCAGTAAACTACGGGGACGATGAAAGAAAGAGAAAAGTTAGTGTAACACGCAATGACTGCAGGAATATAAATCTTTTATTATTATTCTTTATTATTATTATTATGATAATGTGAGCCGTTTCACAGTTTTGAGTGCGCTGCTCACAACAAAGAGCTTGGGGGAAAAAAACAAGATTCTCCCCATAGCTCATATTAGGCAGATTTGAACTGTCACCACTCTTGGGAAGAAACCATTAATCCCATCTTTTGGGTGTCATTGTATGATAATAAATAATTATGGAGGGAAATCATTAGGTTTTGTGCCTGTAGGATGTGCAGTTTTTGTCAGGGGTGTTTCCAAAGATTATTCTGCAACAAGGACACAGAATAATCATCAATAACTATAACTGTGAACAGGTAAATACAATATACAATGAGAGTATCATTTGTTTTCAAATAAATAGTTCACGGTTACTTTTTAAATATAATATTTTTTGTTCCTCTTGAGTGCAGGGTATGGAGTTTTCGTCAGGAGAGTTTCGAAAGATTGTTTGGCACACTGTACGGGCAGTTTGAGATGCCAGTGTACCCCTATGACTTGACAAATAGTATTATCGTTGTCAATTCAACTGACGTTTCTGGAAACAAAAGTTACAAGGAGAGTATTATTTGTTTTCACAAAATATTTCAATGGTTTTCTTTAAACATGGAATATATTCTATTTTTCCTTTGGAGTGAGGCATGGTATTTCAATGATGGTGCAATGAGCTGAACAGTCTCATGTTTTAGAATACACGCGATAATAGCTAGAGGTTGTGATCGGCCAGACTGTCCACTGTAGGGGTTGGTGTGTCTTACCTCATGGATGTTAAGCTACAATTGCCTGCTGAATTGACAAGATCTAGCTTATTGATCCGCTCAATGACATCTCTTGGGTCACACTGGACGCACAGCAAGCATCAGGAGCAGACTTTCGTAGCTGCACAGGGCTCATCCTCAATAGGGCTCTGGCGATGGTCCGGAATCTGGCCGCGTCATGCCACTAACTGGGGCAGCACATCCTGTAATTGAACGAAAGAAATTCATCTTCAGAACAATCCTGTATGTGTACATGGGAAAATTGGTAAAATGCATCCTTGTAAAAGTATGCCTTCATTACGTCATCCTGGTAAAAGCTGTGAAACTCCTCAAAGAGTTCTGCCCCACCCCACCCCCCGATTTAACATCCTGCAAAACAAAAAAGAGTAGTAATGACTATCCATAGCCACAAGTTTCACTGAACGGCCAACTTTGCAATAAAACGCATAGATAGCATTATGCAAATGTGACTACTGGTGACTCTAAAGTGACCTCCACTATTGCTGGAACCAAATATAGTCTACATCCACTAACTTTCGTTCAAATCCGACAGTACTGTAGAAATCATTAGCAGGACTAGAGGAGAGAGGGTGACGCCCTGTGTCCGACCCCGTGTGTTCAGACAGAGAGATATGTATGTGGTGAATGTGTAGAAACAGTATGGTATATAAAATAACATAATGGATGACAAGGCTAGCAAAATACGAGCGTACACACAGAGAAAAGAGGGGTTTTAAATTCTTTTCCTAGCGACACAGCATGGTAAAAGCTGATCAATCATGAAGGGACTCAAGGTTTTATACTGAAACATTACAACCCAAAATTTGAAATCATGAATTCCGAAACACCTGCAACACATTCCCACCCTCCCCCAAAAGGGAAAAAAGTGAATACCAGGTCCACTTTTCCAATGATACCTGCAATGAAATGTTGTGAGCATATTGTCTATATTATTATTATTCATCTCATCAATTATCTGTCATACATAGCAATTGGCAATGACAATTTATAGTTTGATAAAGCTGATGACAATTTTGGTCAGAACCTCGCGTCTTCGAATACTCAGTGGGATAAACTCATCATCATGGATGATTAGCTGATTGGTCTCTGAAAGTGATGCTGCTATAACTCCAGGCCTGCTGACAAGGTGAAAACTACTGAATAGGTGGATGAAAAATGATAACTAACCAATGCGATACTGTGTGTCTCTGCCGCGGGGAATGAGCCCAGACAGTTAAAGGACATGCCAGTGACTTCTTAACTTACTGACTGCTCCTAAAGCAATACTATGCCCTTTCCTATAAGGAGCCCCTCCCAACTTTTTTGGGGGGTATGACTAGAACCTTACCTGTGTGACTAGGGACTTGCACTACAGATAGCAGGGAAAAACTCCACTACCCCATTCCAAGGGTGGCACCAGCAGGCGGAGGGGGGCAGAGGGCCACCCTTGGATGGGTCGCTAAAATTTACACAACCCGATGAGAGCGTATTGCCCCGACAATAAACGTATCTCAAATTCGTTATAGCGAAAATTACTATATCAAAGCCTAAATGTTTGTTTTATCAATTTTTCTTTGACAAAAAAAACAAAAATCAAAAAATGCAGGTTTTGACCTACGGGGTAGGGTGAGGCTGTCGGGGTACCTGGACTCCCATCTGGGAAATCGGCCCCCCGTCGGAGAAATTGGACCCCACTTGGGAAATCCTGGCGCCACCACGCCCATTCAATGTCATAGTTGCAAACGACTTTTGCAAGAGCTTTCAGTTTGTCGGTTTGTACATCTTATTTGTAGAGATTGTGGCATAAACAATACACACAAATACAAGTAGCTATCAAAAGGACTATCAACTGCTGGTCACCATATATCCAGGAAAAAATCCTTGTCTCACAGGATTTTCCCGGATTACCAAAATTACTAAACAATGCTGAAACTACAACTAAAGCAGGGGTCGAAATAAGGGACCAGAGAATTACCAGGGGTTACTTCTCAAAGGGAATACCTGTAGCTCCTGATTTGTGTATTTGTGCTGAGGACCTGGGTATAGATTACATTATTGTCCTAGCATTGAGAACCGGGTTCAAATTGAGTAGTAAGTCAATCCCATAGCCTATAAAGCAGGCAGACATGATTATTACATACAAAAAAAGTACAGTGTTAAATAGTCCGATCTCAAAACACTGAAATAGTACATCTGCAGATATGTTACTTCAGTGTGATCAATTCTGTGGCTATTTTCCAGTCCTATAAATTCATAGTCCAGGAGTTTATTGAGGTAATTCAGGGAGTTAATAGCCCAGGGGAAAAGACAGGGTCTCTGTAATTCATCTGTACATCATTAGGAAGGAAAAGGAAGGACTATTCCAACACGCTCTCTCTGCACCCACAAGAGGCATCTTTTAATATATTCACACTCCCCCAGCCCAAGGAGGTCCATCCGTGAACCCCCCCCAGCCCATGGGGGTCCATCCTTGAACCCCCCAAGCCCAAAGGGGGTCCCACATTCTTGCACCCCTCCCCAGCCTATAGGGGGGTCCATCCTTGAACCCTAACCCGCCATGGGGGTCATCCTTGTTACCCCCTGCCCCAGCCCATAGGGGTCCATCCTTACACCCCCCCCCCAGGGGGTCCACCGTGCAACCCTCCCCCAGCCCATGGGGTCATCCTTGTACCCACTCCCCCAGCACAGGGGTCCATTATTGCACCCCTCCCCCAGCCATGGGGGTACATCCTTGTACCTTCCCCAGCCCACTGGGGTCCATCCTTACACCCCCACGCTGAGCACACACAGGGGTAATACTTACAACCCTCTCCCAGGAAAATGGGCTCTTGACAAATTCAACAAAACCGTAAGAAAAATCGTTGGGAATAGTGAAAATCAACTTAGACAGGTTGATTCCAAATGAAAAACGATGATGGAGTTGTAAGACTTAAATTAAAGGGTGAACTTGACGAATTTCGGAAGCAAGATGCTCAATTGTTAAAAACGAAAAAGTCTGGCCAAAAAGAGAAGGGCGATGGGGTGTGCCAACCCAGACTTTTGTGTTATTGCCAGATGTTCAATGGTTCGGGGGGGGGTTGCAGGGTCCAATATGGGGTAAAGTGAATATCTGAAATAGATTGCACTATCACCACCATGAGTATCTACAAATCTCAATCAAGATTAATGACTGCCGTCCATAAATAGACTAGCAGAGAGAATGCTACAGAGGACATTTAAAAATATGGCAGTATATTTAACATGATTGACTTTCACCCATGATATATTTGAGGACACTAAGCAAAATTCTGTTAGGTGTATTCCCGCCTATCGATACAAAGATTTAGTATTAAATTACAGTAATTTAAAACTCTTGTAAAGAATGAAGATATTATGCATAATTTCAAACAGGACTTGTTTTCTTCGGAAATGCTTACATATGAACAGAGACCTGGCAGGATTTGATACATCGCGCTGACACTACAGACAGCCAAACAATAAAACTGCTTGGGAAGGGGCTGAATATACATATTACAGATGAAGGAAGAATTGCGAACATTAGTGGCCATAGACGCAAAGTCTACAAAGGCCTGTCTGTCCGAGAGACATGGGCTGAGGGTCTATGTCCAACCAAACTGGTTGGGTTGCAACATCTGGCTAACATCTGACGAAACTAATATTCTACTACCATGAGATAAGTTCTGACCATGGGCACAGTGAAAGATCACAACATTGACTGAGATAGGCTATGAAGGAAATCAATGCATCTGTATATATGCTTCCTGATCAAGTTACAACACCCATAGCCTAGTTTCATGGGCACTGTATTGTTCCTTCCCTACACAGATATGCCCAAAATAGAGTGGGGAGGGGGGGACGGACAAACCCTGTTGCTCAACAGATTCGAGGTGGTCTGTGGGAATTTCTGCTTTGTGATATAGAAGACTAAGGATTAACCAATACGCTGCAAACGGCTCTGCGTCCTGCACCACACCGTCTTCGTTCTAAGAAAATAAACACCGCCCAAACATTTAACACACCTTAACCCCCAACCACCCACCCCAACCCCCCCCCCTTCGCCCCCGTGCCCCCACATCATGGAAGGCAGTAATAGGCCATAGGCTGGTAGTCACACCAGTGCCAGAAACAAGACAAGAAAATGTCATCAGAGAATACCCCTTTAAACACTTGGGGTATATTAATAACCCTATGAATAGCCACACTGTTGCTGTTGCTTAGTATTTTGAATGTGTGTCCTCAGATAGTTGAGAGGATGTCACAAGATATTGTAGATATAATGATGGCAGGCCCTGTCACAGGTCCTCCACATTAGAAGGAATTATCGTGAAGAATGCAGAAGGGAAATCAACTGGCTTGTGAATCACTCTCCGCCACTAGCCACTCTGTAATGTGAATGAATGAAATGGACTGAGGAGCTAGGACTGCCCCCACTCAAACTCTGCAGTCCCCCCACCCCATCCCCTCCCCATACTGTCCACATCCCATCCATCACAGCAGCCCCCATAGTCACACTAGTGCCAGGAAACAAGACAAGCACATGTCGGACGACCCTTCATAATAAATTAATAATAAATTAACATTTATAGCGTGCCAGTGATCCAAAAAGGAACACAAATGCTCAAGGGCTTTGGCAAACGATAAGCCTTAGTAAATAAAAACATTTAAAGCTTTGCTTTTAAATATGTTTACATTTGGTGGTGATTCAAGTTGTAGAGGGAGTTCGTTCCACAGGATGGAGCAGCGACGGGAATGAAAACCAAAAAAAAAAAAAAGGGCCGGGTTTTCGACCGAAGGACCTTCAGATTCTCACCGAGGGACATGTTAGAAGAAGGGGAGTGGAACGGAATTCCGCGCGGGGAAGTCGCGGTCGATAATGCCTCTCGAGGTACTGAGGTGCAAAACCATTGAGGGCCTTGTACGTCATCATGATGGATTTTGAAACTGGATTCGGACAGGAAGGGTAAGCCAATGTGTCAATCGGCTAGGTGAGAACGGGTGTTTTAGATGGGTTCAAAACTTCCTAGAACGGGTAATGATACGGGCGGCAGTGTTCTGTGTGGTTGATTGAAGCAGCTGATGTTTTATACTCGGGAAGTCCATTATAAGATGTGAAGTCAAGTTTTGCCGTGATACTGCAGAGTTATGATCTTACAAGATTTCTCCGACAAGAATTTCCTGAGGTGAGCCTTTTTCCGAAGGAAGAAAGTGACCGAGCGACACCTCTTGGTGATGTGGGCTGAAAGGAGTGTAAGTGCTGTCAAATGTAACCACGAGTTTTGGCGGAATCTGTAAGTTCGACGGATGATGTACCCACATGATATTGTGGATTGGATGGGTAACGGCGATGGGGTATTGAAGCGAGATCGAATCAGCATTAGCCTCTGTCTTTCTCTTATATCCCCACTTCGGGGATATTAGGTTTTTGGCTCGCCGTCTCCGCCGCATCCGCCGCGTTTCTTTTAGCGCAATAACTCTCCAAACTTTGTCCGTTTGAGCCGAAACTTGGCAACAGGTCCGCCTAGTGAAATCTTGGATGATGTTCGAAGTGGGCGTTTCGCCACATGAACGGGGTCTGCTTATTATTGCATAATTTCCTACGATTGGAAGATTTCCCCGTTACCGCAATAACCTTTAATGCTTTATCCGATTGATCTGAAACTTGGTACACTTGTCGCCCTAGTGCAAATATCTCGGATGAGTTCGGAAGTCGGCATCGCTGCAATGATGGGGGGCCGCAATTTGGCCCATTAATTTCGCTAAATTTTCAAGTTAGTCTGGAGTTGAACGAAACTTGAGTGGGTTAGGGAGTATGTTGTCCCGAAACATGTGGAGGTTATTTACAAGGTCCCATCAAAGTCAAATTGCGAAACTTTATGCGATTTTTTCCCCAAAACTGTGGTCAGATTTGACTGAAAACTGGGTGGGAACGAACTTATAGTTGAATCCGAAAAATGTGGAGGGTCATTTGAAGGTAGCGGAGGGAGAGGTGAAACTTGCAAAAATTTATGAATTTCACGCGTCGTCAGATTGAACGAAACTCGGTGGATGGGGGCTAATTTGTTTCTAACAAAGTTAGAAGTAATTCAAAGCCACTACAGTGTCAAATTTGCATAATTCATCTGCCTATTAACACCCATGGATTACAACCAAACTTGGTGGATGAAGTTCGTCTTGGTTTTCTGACCAAAATGGGGTCTTTATGGGGGGTTTGATACTTTTTCCCAATGATTGCTCAAAATGGATATACACGTGGTGCGGTTACGCTACACAGTCTTAGTTGAACTATCAGTTTGTTCTGAGCAAACCAGCCTTGCTGTTGAGACAGAATCGGATTTGAAAAAGAAATGTACAATTGGTTGTCTCAGAATATGATCGAAATTAAAAGCTGTGTCGCCGAATCCACGTTGCCCCGTGGTGCAATGTACAGCGAAATAGGAGAGGTCCTAAAACTGACCCCTTGTGGAACGCCGAACAGTAGCTGTGCTGTCAGCAAACAGTTTACTCGATAGAACAACCGCTTGAGATCTGTTACCAAGTATTAAAGCAGCCAGTTGGTGGCGACACCATCGATACCCAGATGCGCAGGCGATGTGCAGATACGTGGTAGATGGTTTGTCGACGGCGCTGAGAGATCAAGGAGTATGAGGAGGCATAATCGCTTTATCCAGCGAACTCAATGTTTTTATGTGCACAGGTAAGGCCGTCTCGTTATACTATGGAATTCCGAATAGGCGGACTGCATCAATTCCAAAAGGGAGTTTTGGTTGAGGTACTCGTGAGTTGAGAAGCCACACTCTCTCCATGACCTTCGGATAGAAGGGTAGGTTTGAGACTGGCACCTGATAGTTACAGATGTCCTCGGGGGTCGAGACTCGGGTCTTAGAAGAAGTGGAATGACTTGGAGAAATTGCGAGGGTTTAGGTACTCCACCAGATTCAGCCGAAAAAGAGTTTTGATAATAGAGTTAGAACTAAGAGCAGCTTGCTGAGACAGGATTTAACCAATGACGTGGGTTAGCGGATCTGAGCTGCACGAGTTGGTGGGAGACGCCATGATGATGGATTTGACAGAGTCCACTGAAGTTGGAGTGAATGCTCTGCATAGATGTAGCAACTGCCTCGGCCATAACCTGAAGTCACGCAGCACATCCAGGTCATCGAGGGAGTGTCCGAATAGCGGAGATTTTGTCAGTAAAGTATTGACAAAATTGGTTGGCAGGAGCTTCGGTCGATGTATGGGACGGTACGGTGCGATGACTGTGGATGGAAGGGAAAGAAGAGACGACTTTGAAAACAATACTTAATGTCATTCTCATGTCGTGAAATCGCGGAATAATGATGGAGTTTCGCCCCCGGTACTGAGCAATGGTTCAATTTCATGCATGCTATTATAGATCTGCCGGTGGTTATTTAAGTGGAGAGAAGTGGCGCCAATTCCTCTCTGCTCAACGCTTCGCTTCTTTGCGTCAGCCACGGCAGGTGTGAAACATCAGCATTTCGGTCTTCCACTGACGGTACGCGTTTTTAACGGAGCATGTATCTCAAGAATTTCGCCCCGAGGGAGGTGTTGTAGGATTCGACTGCCAGAGAAGACAATAGCAGATGGAGGGTCCAACATTACTCGGGAAGTAGCAATATCCTCTCGCAGATCGTAATGAATTGATAAGTCCACGACACACAGCTCTCTCTGTCTCTACGGTACGGCTGCCCCGTTTCATGCGCCCCTTGTCTGCTCCTTGGTTTGTTGAGCAAATTGTCTGATCAGATTCAGGAGTATGGTCTGAGGTAACAGAGCCTCAACAGAAAGGAGAGGATAGCTAAACACAGATCCTCATTGACTAAGGACCTCCAACCGGCAAGAGTGTTTTTTTTTTTTTCGGGGGCCACATGTAGTGTGAGGCTCGGCGTACAAAGATGAGGATGAAACATGAGATCGTAAGCAGATCCATAACTTCGGGCGTTGGTGTCGCTGTTGTTGTCGAAGTTGGAAGTTGAAGTCACCACACACTACGGTCTTCAGCATCTTGGCTGTTGAAATCTCAAGGTATATACCGAATTCGGCCAGGATCGATTGACGGTGAACTTGTGAACTGGTTGGGGTATTCGGGGGTCTGAGTGCGCGGGTTATAGGTTAAGAGTGATAGAATAGTGCCACCGACATTCATACGAGCTCAGCAGAGCTTACGAAAGTCGAAAACGTTGTAGAATCGTCTTCCAGGAGAGTGAGAGAGAGGACTTGTAAATCACAGCGACCCAGCGCACGAAATTTTTTTTGTTTATTTTTTTGTAGACGAGGGGGAGGTATTGCGCGGCGGTTGTTTACGGTATAACGTTTGGCGTGATTCGTAGACAGGCTCAACTCCCATTGTTCACGAGCCATGTCTCTTGTGACACAAGAATATCGATCATGGTGTGGTGATGAAAATCAGCACTTCGTGGTCTGTTTGCAATGATCCTGACATTCCAGTAGCGGAAAGTTAGGTTACTTTATTGCAGGGTGGATGAGATCATTGGAGGTATTCTCCCCCAGTGATGGATTTACGATTCGGTAGACTAAATTTCCTACGCGTACGTTACCTGCACGTTCGCCCTTATATCTCCAGAAGTGGGTCTCCTTAAGGGACTGGAAGGCCTGCTCCGCGGAAGTTGGCAATCAGCAGATCGATATCGTTTCAGTTGTACAAACAAAATCCGATAAGTTGTAAGAGACGGTTGCGCAATAACCAACGGTCGTCAGGACAATAGGATCCCAATTGCTTGGCACAGTACAGGGATTAGTATATCAAGTTGAGTCAGCATAGTGAGGGTAACAGTCGTACTCCAGAGTGTGACAGTGTATTAACTCTCAATTAAGGTATAGGCCGTTAGGCTCAAAGTCACAATTGGGCCAAGTGTATCATTGCGGGAAAAACGTACGAAATGGTCCGCCATATGTTGCCAAAACGTGAGATATAGATGGTGAAAATACAATAATCAATCCAATAGACCTTTCAAGTGTATAGAAGTATAGGTAACGGTGAAACCAGCAAAAATAGCGGAAGAGCACAGTGTGTATGGCTGCAGCTAAAATGACTGCGCAGGGGTATCGAATTATCATGAGGTATATTGATAATGCTCAATAGCCCCCTGTCAGCGGTTCATCCACTATTCTGAGTGTGTGTCCTCAGACCAGATGAGGGGGTGTCACAATATGGATGGCATGTCTGTCACCAGGTCTTAGAAGTTAATAGCTGTGAGGGATACAGCGGGTGCACTGACTAGGACTACCCAAAATAGGTAGGACTGGGCAATTAATACCAACATTCTGGCTACGGCGTTCATGGGACAAACATGATTTAAACAAGACATCCATCCGTTGGTGGGGGGAAACTACCAATGTGTATCATATGCCCATTGGAGCAATCATTGGTCGACTATTGGCAATCTCATTGATTTCAAAGAGTATCCATGAGCCTAAGTTTTGTGGTGTGCCTCAAAAGTTTGGGCAAAGGTTTTTGCTATAGGTAAGGGTGGTTTCCAAGTTGTTGATTATGCCAATAAGCCAGTTCGTAGTTCTAGTGCGCATGCTCACAACACAACAGTTTGGGGAAATAGACGAGATTTGGGTCCCCCTATAGCAGATAGGTCTGGGCTTAGTTTAAAACTATCACCACTCTTTGAAAACGCAACCATCCATCCATGTTTTCCGATGTATTGGGATAAAGTATGGGGGGCAATTCGTGTACGTTTAGTGTTGGCAGGATTGTATTTCGGCAGGGGAATTTCCGAAAGATCGTTCTGGCACACTGTACGCTCTCAACGTCAAACTGCCCGCGTTGCCTTAGGACCTTTGACACCAATATCAAGATCATCTCATCAGCTGTAACTCGGGACTGGTTATAGCAAGTAGGTTGCAGACAACTTTGGGGGGGTCCATTGGGGCGCAAAATGGGAAAGTTGGTCTCAAAACGATTAACCATGTTCCGAAACGTGCAAATCAGCGATACAAAAGTTTCAAAGGGAAAAAAGCATAGCTGGCCACATCTCGTGGTGGTTGCAGCGACACCCAACTTTCGAACTCTCCGAGATTTTATCCGACAAGCATGCGTGCA
>JAODTK010001725.1:0-10843 GCA_026419785.1 Sclerodactyla briareus | reverse complement strand
CATGGGGAGAAGGGGGGGGGGGTGTGTTGGTGGACGCTGACTCTCCCACTTTGTTTAGGGTGCTCCCATTGAATTTTACACAGTAGACCTACATTTTTTTGGGAAAAGATCATGTTTTCTCCACTTTGGACATGCCCCCAAAAATTTCCCTTCCTACGCCACTGGCTGGTTGACAATATCTCAATCAACATGCTTTTATAACGCTTTCCGACGTCAATTGCATGCTCATAGCGTTGTACTCATTGTACTCAGCTTCCAATTCTCATAGGTCCACTTAACACCTGAGAATAGAGGAGCAATGAATGTGAAGCACCTTGCCCAAGCACGCAACGGAAAATCTACTCGGACTATCGTGGGATTCGAACTCCCGTCCTTTAATCGAGTCTTGGTTGAAAGTACAATCTCATCGAGGGAACACAGTAGGGGCACGAGTTTGGTGGCGAAGCATGCGCCCTGCCCCTCTTTGGGCGACGCCACTTGCGCAGCCCCCCAATACAAGCCCCCCCCCCCCCCCCCCAAATCACCGAGGCTCCCACCCTCAACCTGTGACGACTCCATTTCTCTCAGCATCACCACTGTCCATCGCAACAGCGATCCGCTTCAGCTACCAGTTAACAATAATGGTTTATATTGCTGGTGGTAGACAGCTAACGGCTGCAAATACAACACAGTAGGCTTGTAACAAAACTAATAGAACGGACGCATCAGAGAACAAGAATCTTGAAAATGGTAGACCTAGTATAAGGCGACCTACGTAGCCTACACTAATCAGTCTGGAGGCCGCTTCACTGTGATCCAATATGGGTGTTACAGTTTTCATTGATTATATTGTGCACCCCGTGACTTCTGAGACAAGACTTTCCCCCAGATCCTCAATACTGGAATACATCGCTTGAATAAACCGACTGGAAAAGAGGACCGCTCATCATATGAACATTCATTCAGGATTATTGCCAGTAAGCCACTGTCAACATTGCTACTTTCTTCAAGTGACGTAGGGAAAACTGGAAGATAGGAAATAAGGAGAGAGGTGGTTATCAACTTATCAGAATTCAACTAGTGAATGTACAGCGAAGATGGTATGGTTAGTGGCCCAACAATAGCACGAGCCCAGTTCCTGCGAAAAATACGCATACACTTGCCGCGTTCCACACGACTGGGAATAGCGTTCCATTTGCACATACTGGTAATTACCATTTTGTGAACTGGGAATTAGAAAAACTGCTTCGACTTTCACAAGTAATTCAAGATGCGGCGATCGAGTGTTTTTCGCACACCAATACGTAGTGCAATACACCTTTACCCGTTGAATTTGGGATTTCGAAAGCTGCCGTAAATGCTCAGATTCCGATATCTCTTTAGATTCCTTATTAATATTTAATGGATTTTTTCAGACGCATAAATAGAAAAACTGATGATACATCCTCTTTATTCCGCGATTAAACTATACGAGTGTCTTCAATTGCCCTGTAGGTTTAGGCTGCCACATGAATTCTCCCATTTTTTAATGACTTCTTGTTTTACTGGAAAACGCATTCTCGAGAGGGGAAGTCATGATTACGATATTCACCCACAAGTTGAATGGGACGTCAGTCAACTGTGTACAGTGTTAGGCCTAAATTTACTGTCTGTACTACATGTAGCTGCTGGTTGCATCATAGCTCAGACTCAATTATGCATAATGTTGATGTACCATTACCTTTTTGTCAAATAGCATGTTTACTGTGCACCTCGGATAGTTTTGATCAATGCTGGATATATACTTCAGTGGGCAAGTTTCGTGTTAGCATTCATCGTCCGAAAAAACAGCAGGGCGGAGGGCGAATTCACTTCCCTAAGTTGAAAAGAGCTCGTCGAAAAGCACATTTAGGGGGGACAAAAAATGTCCAAAAATAGTGAAAAAAGTCGCCCCTGAAAAATTCTTCATTGGCATTGGTATAATACAAGTAAAAAAGAGATCTGATTTAGTGCAATACCAGTCAAAAATGTTTAGCGATTTCTGTGAATCATGATCGTTTTGTAAGACGACTCACACTGTTTCAATCATTTGTGAACACGTACCTTGATTAAAATATTTCATTCGTGAGTCACACACATTGAGTACTGCATTGAATCCTCCCATGCAACCCATCACTGTTTTAATAAACAGTACAGTACGGCTAGATATGCAGTTTAAAACGTCTTCATTTTGAAGTGTTTTGAAACATATTCCAAATACAATATCGAGTCCTCTTTTCGTTTAAGCGCAAAGAATTAAACCTGTATGGTCCCAATCGAATGCTTCGATCACCACCAAAGATTGCATGGATAGCACTTACGTCGTTCACTTCTCGCATGCAACGCAGCGCGCGGTGGCCGCTCAGGCATGATGACAGTAATACCCCGTTTACCAGAATCAAAGGTTTTGCAGGAAAATTAGCACATTTTGGTTGGGATAATCTTACATTAATTTTTAAAATCGTAACACTGCCGAAACATGTGAAATTATAGAATTCCTCACAAGGTATATATGAGAGCAGGATACAAAGTGGATTTGGGCCAAATCAAACCTAAAAACACCCAAATCAAATGTCATATACCACAATTTCAGAATATTTGCCTGCGTGGCCTAATGTTAAATATTCGCCCATGCTACAGTGTATAGGATCCATTTTTTCCACTCACTTTTGTGATCGTAGCTAATCATTCCCATCACTTGCCGACTTCCAACATTGAGTAATTTTATGAGTGTTGATCATGGCAGTGGGGAAGGGGTCTAAGGGCCTTAAAAAAAACAAAATTTTTTCGTTTTTTGGGAGTGTCTAGATGGAAAATGGTGCATTGTTTTTTTCAGTTTTTTTTTTTTCGGGGTATTTCATTTTGAGGATGTTCAAAGTCATTCATATTATTAAACGCACAAAAGGCATGACATTGTCATTGAAAAAGTTTTATTAAGTAATCACATACATATAATCATCATAAGGAACATAATCTTAGTAAGTAACTGACCAGTGCGGTACTCTCACTACCCCCCTCCCCAGATCCGTCATACAGTCAACTTTTCCTGACAGGCAGCCAAGTTTTAGCCCGAATGACTTTGAGTAGCCCCAAGCATCAGCTTACATAAAGGTTGGCACTGGAGTGGACCGTTACCGAGTCGACAGACACTTCTCAGTAAAAAGTATAGGTACTTCAAAAACTAAAAAAAAAAGACATTGATAAAAACACGTGACAGAGGGGAGACCAAATGAATTTAGCTGAGATATTGATCAAAATCCGTTCCATCCTTTTCAAAAGAAATGATGAATTTTGTACACCTGCTCTGTTTTCGGATCGTCGAACATTGGTTTTATTTGCTGTCGACTCCGACTGAATGAAAACAATCTTGCAACTGTGTACGGCTCCCTGGCAGATCCATGCACAAATCACTGCATTACTGCGTATACGTACGTCGGCATGTGGGCTGCCAGGTCACTGCAAATGAAGTTTAGTTTAACTTGAGTAGTCAAGCCGATCCGCGTGGCCGGCGGAAAGAAGTCACAGTTTTATAGCCATCGTCTACCCTAGGTATGGAACTTGTCAGTAATTCATCATTCACCAGTGGGAGTGGATGAAACAGAAAAACTTATTTTAATCGGGAAGGTAACCTGGATTTTAGGTTTAGGCCTAGTCCTTGAACAGAACTGGGGTTATAAGACGCTACACTTCACCTCCACATCACAAATATGAGGTTGTGCAACTTATGTAATATTAGGGAATGATCGATGACTTAGTTAGGCCTAGCCTCAGCCGGCAAAGTACCAACTCTGGGAATGGGAGGCTGTTTACTGGATTGCGGGTGATAAAGGCCAGATGGCGCGTGTGCGTGTGAAGACCTGGAAATGTGTCACACGCCAAATGCGGGTGACTTGGAATGTCTTCACTTTGTCACCTGCAATACTGTGCGATATACAGGATGCACATGGACAGGTTACGGCACTTCAGAAACCAGAATATAGTGATTTTGAGTGAAAATCTCACAGAGCGGACCTACGTAGTCAAAAGTATTAATTGGTTAAGATTTTGGGAGTATCTAGGTTTGGGAGTATCTAGGCTGAAGTATCCTGGGATGTGAATCTTGAATGTGAAGTAAACCACTGTGGAACTAACACAAAAGCTTGCTTTTTCCTCTTGGCCCTACTCCATAGTTGAGGTCACTGCTAACCTCATTATTAACACTTTGTGGCAACAAAAGCCATTTACAGCCTTAGCTAGCTCAGCTTACGCACGAGCGGCGTCTTGCTCATATTACGGGTGTGGGGGGGGATGGGGGGGTGGCATTGCCCGATAGTCTTTTGAAACAAAGTAATGTTTATTCAAGTAGCCCCCGAAAGTTTAGTGTAGTTTATGGAATAAGGGTCAGGAACGGACCATCATCCTGCATCAAATACCCGAAGCCACAACACCCCAGAAAGAAAAATGACCAAAACCCGACTAAAAATAAGACGCCCTTGATCCTTAAAAATAATCAAGACTTTTCTGAACGCATTCACCTCTTAGAGCAAACAACGTTTTTCAGGAAGACAATCCATCCACCATTGACACGTCTCTGCGAGAACAAATATTTACGAATGGCCGATCTACAGCGTTTGTCACAAAGCTTGAGACAGTTGCCTCTAATTGCAGTAACATTGGAAAATTCAAGAAAGTAGTGGAAGGAACAGGCCACTCGAAGTCCATGGACCAAATTTGAGACCGAATCAAGTCCCCCCGATTCGCCGCAGCTCCATGGTAGTTAGACCGAGACGCCTTAATCTTTTCTCCTCGTAAGATAACTTTTTACAGACAGTTAATCATTCTATTTGCCCTACGCTGCACGTTTCTCAATTACCTGCTTGTCTTTTGCAAGTAAGGGATTTCCACACTTGTACAGAACATTTCAGGTGCGGTCTCACCAGGTTATTAAACAGCCTACAACAATATCATTATCAAGGAACTGAGTTACGTCTACTCAAGCAGAATCCCACTTACCATCTTCTATCAGCTTCCGCACCCTGCTTGGAAGGTTTCATCAACGAAAATCAAACAAACCCAAGATCTTTTTCTGACTTCACCTCCTGCTATTTCGGCCATTCAACTTGTGTGCAGCGTTGGCGATGTGAAAACCAACATGCATAACTTTTGTCCCTTGTCCGCCATTGAAAAACTTTGCCAGTCGAAGACCATTTGGAAATCATATCCAATCCTTTGAACAATAGCAGCATCATCTTTCGAACCAACCTCCCGATACACCTTAGTATCGTTTGCGAACTTCTTAACCCTTAAATCAACAGAACCTTCAAGATCGACACTATACGGACCAGAAACATGAGCGGCCCAAGAACCGATCCCTGGGGAACGTCACTAGTGACCTTTTGCCTAGAAACACCGCCAATTGATGACAACTCGTTTTCCCTATTATGAAGCCACTCACTAATCCACTTGAGGACCTTCCCCTCAATACCAAAGCTCCTCAAACTTGAGCCAAGAGACGCTCATGAGGACCTTATCCAAAGCTTTAGAAAGTCCAGGAAAATTTATATTCAACAGCAATTGCCGTTGTCAACAGAAACATTGTAACATCTTCCCTTAAATTCAAGAGATTAGTCAAAACACGAACGATTCTTCCTAACCCATGCTGAGAATCTCTAATCAGACATGCCTATTGAAATAATCACCAGATGATCCCGAATGATTGATTCCATTACCTTGCAGACACACTAGTAAGACTGACTGGCCTTGTAATTACAAGGAAGAGACCGTTTACTTTCTGAAAAGTAGGAGAAAACATTTGCTCTCCTCCAATCATCCGGAACAATACCTCTTGGAGAGTCTTATTGAAAATAACAGTTAATGGAACAGACAACTGTCGGCAAAGGATTTTAGTTAAGAGCAGAAGGATAAACTCGTCAGGACAGGAGTTTTATCACTTTTGAGATTCTGCAGTTTCTCCTTACTAAACCAGACGAACACACCCATACCAATACTATGCGGAGAAACCCGACAAATAGGTCACCAAAAGGTTTATCAAAGTTCTATGAGTAAAAACGACGAGAAGTAATTTTAAGAACCTTAGCCAGCTCCCTGGCTATCGCTGATGATTACCCGGTTGGAATCTATCAAAGACCAATGGCTGCCTTGATTTATGCTTCCGCCCCTCAATAAGAGAAAAATGCACGAGGATTCTCCTTAATACTAGAGGCAATCTGCCTCTTCGAAATCAAGTTTAGCACCAGCAGAAACTAAACGCGGGACAAGCTTTTGCGAACTTTGAAATGGCTCGAGATCCGACACTGACCCAGAAGAACGATAAAGTCGCGATAAATGTCGCTTACGTTGATGGCCAGAAAAAATTCCCTTTTCATCCAAGATGGCCTCTTGTTCTTATGACGACGTTTCCTCCAAGGAACGTCAACGTTATGACACCTCGTTAAATTGAAGTTCAAATAGGATCAGGGAGTGGGATCTGAATCAGGATTTGACCTAAAAAGTCGGGGACCAATTTTTTCTCCTGTTTCAGGTGACAGGCCTTCAGTGAGTTCTAGGGGTCAGGGCTCGAAAAAATCCTATTGCGCACTGTGCCCGGGACTTCCCCGTCCTGCCGTCGGGTTACGGATTTCAGTGCGAAAGCCCGCGGGCTACGCCCCCCCCCCCCCCCCAATCTGTAGTCTGTATTAAGTTCAAAGTACAGTAGGGGCCTATTACGGAGCCCATATTATATAGCCAACAGTCAAACACATATGATGTGTTTTTCGCCGATCCAAGCCGCTGCCGCGTACATCGCAAGCTCAATCCCAAACCTGTTGAAAAATGATAAAAACTGCCCCACGTACGGTGCGAGCTGTGTACTTGAATTATTTGCCAAATATCCCGGCTGCAGCGGACATAGCAGCTTTATGGTAACGTAATAAAACTACATGCAAAGTATAGGTTGCTTGCTTACTTGCCCATTTGTTTGGAACACGGGCGTCCATTCACCTACTTACTGTTGACTAGACATTCTGCCAATGCATTCCCAATGATAATGTACAGTGCGTTACCTGCACGCGGGCGGGGTTTTGGAAGACTCGGGTCCCATGCAAAACGCGGGCGGGCGGGCATTTTCTCTAGTCACGCACCCTTCTCACTTTTAGTGTGTATATGCGCTTATAAGAACAAAGTAGCCGATATTATTATTAGTGTTGTATTATTATATTAGGATTATTATTTTATTATTATTATAATATTCAATTATTATTTATCACAAACCCCGGAAGCATCTAGTGCTTAAACTAAACACGTGTTATTTTCTGGAACCATTGTTCTGAAGTCAGCGATTACGGCCCACCATTGAAAACTTCACAATCGACAGGGTTTGGAGAAATACTTGACATATCATGCGGTGTTTTGTAAACATGTTAAAATAGGTATCTGACCAGCGAATATAGACACATCGTATAAAATCGCATTCCCTAGTGTGGAAAAAATATGAATGTTGTTGGAACATGATTTTAACCTAGAATTGTCGTCTTCCTCTACTCCCCTTTATCCGGCTTCAAGCGGTAAGATTGCAGGGAAATCCCTGGGAATTGATTATGGAATACCAAGGGACTCGCGGGCGGGCGGAAAAAAAAAAAACCGCTACATGACCAATTCGAGGAGACACGACCGCCGCCCCGCCCCGCCCCGCGGCAGGGAAACGGCTCCATTGAAATAATGATGAGCGATTTGAAGCCCCGCCCGCTCGCCCGCTCGCGGTGCATGGAAACGCGGCGTAACTTGTGATTAAGGAGGACTGGAATTATTAGCGATGTCGATCACCTCGATCCGCGATACAGCAATGCAATTAGCGTGGGCTACAATTTATGAATATGAATTAAGTGATTAATTGGGCAATTGTGGAAAAATAATTATACATAAAGGTTAAGCACAGATCTGGTGGATGTTAGGGGCGGATTTAACAATGGGCAGTGCTTCAGTTTCTAGCTAAAACAATAACAGTTATGTTAGGGTCTACTGGCAATTGCAATCGCGAACCTGTTTGTGCGGGGCGGCAGGCTGGGCGTACATATTTACGTATAGAAGAATGTAGTACATGTCAATTGCCTCGTCAACAAGAATGACATGTGGTGCATGCATGTGCTTTTGCCATACGTACGTTGCCATAAATTCTTTTCAAAATATCGATACAAACCGGGAATACAAATATATACAAAATATTAATTTGGGGGCAATCTTTTGACTTATTCTTAAAAAGAAGGATGTATAAAAGAAGGGCAATAGAATACAGGAGCTGGCAAGTATGCAGTGTAATATAACGATCGCTAGCATTATTTTAGGCAAGCGCGAATACAGGTACTGGCACCGATACCGTTTTGTCAGGGCTAGGTTAATACCATTCCAAAAAATACAGTGTACAGCGCAACCCCAGCCAAAAGTTTTCTTGCGAGGCAGGAAACGTGGCGGAGATGATGGGGAAAGATCCATGGTCGGAGATAGCATTGGTGGAATTGGCACCTGCAGAGGCAGGCCCCAGTAAATCGCAAGTGCAATAAGAGAGTGGGGCTCAAGGCAGGGAATGATCGAGAGTTCAGTCAGGGTGTTTTTTTGCATTTAAGTAAACAGTATAAACATCGGTAATATGGACACCAGTCGGCCCTTTCGGGCAACCAGATTCAGCCACTTGGAGCCTAAGGGCTACTAAATTTCAAAATATTTTTCGAGCACTGCTAGGGGTTACTGTAAGTTCAGGTTTTGGTAACAATTAAGATATGGAATTACATCTGTAATTGGAATCTGACCATAACACCTCCAGGCTGCTATTAAATTCCTACAAACAATATTTCTAATAATCAGGTTCACATGGGTATACATTATGCTATCATTTCGCATATTCATTTATAAATCCAGGCTACATGTAAGTTTGTTAAGATTCCCTATTACATTAGGTATATTTACATATTCATTATTCAGGCACTATAATGGTATGTCGATTCCCCAGGCCTACATGAAACTCGGTTGATAACCTTTATCTTGAAACCCTAAATACAGAGGGAAACAGGAAAACTTTTAATTAATAACAGGTTTGATATGCATACATGTGCCATAAAAATATGGTTGAATGTCCTTGCACAAGTGTAACGCACTTCCTTACCGTTTGTAGTGGTTAATGACTATGGGAACACCGAACAATAGCAGATGGTTTTCTGTTTCATTCAGTTGTGAAATCAAGTGAATGCCCAAGTTTTTCATAGAAGAAACAGAGGAGTGATGATCATGATGGTATCACCAACTTTGATGTTCAGAAAAAAGATCAGGAGCATGCATTTCTACCTGGAAAAAAAAAAAACAAAGTGCTATTTGTTTTGCGTCATTGAAGGCCAAGTGGTTTATAGCATGAAGATCTATATCGTCACTGCTCACTCAGTTTACCTGCAGCTCTAAGGGTGTCATGAGTGTCCTTGGGATTGGAACTAACATACATTGCATCAGTTGAATGGAATTTGAATTCCATGATAACGGCATGTGTCTCCCAAAGGCTGTATAGGATGGAACAAGATGTCGGTCTCAAGACCCCTTGTTGGAACACCTACCAAGAAGCGTCTAGGTGGGAATGTGCCATCGAGAGGTAACACACGGTTCTGTTACTCAAGTAAAAACAAAGAAGGTCAAAGCACATCACAGGTCCTGTTGATTCCGAATAGTGGTTTTAATACATTGTTTCTAATAGGGGTGTTCCGAATGCTGCTGAGAGATAAGCAGCACCAAGAGGACGGAATATCATCCTTCACTTAGAGAAGATTCTGTTCTTAGTGCTTTGTGAGCTGTCTCCAAACAACCCATCTCTTAGATCTTTTGGAGGAACAGTGTAAAATTTGAAAATAGAATGTTGATTCTCCACACTGAAACTATTTCAATAGGATTTCTTTCATAACTGAGTGTCGTGGAGCATGATGTTCAAAATTAGGTGGAAAAAAACCTTCAGCAGGGAGAAGCATTGAATGACACTTCTAGGCAGGTAATATTTAGGAGAGTTGTAGGAATATGGATCAAGATACCACAAAACTCCATGGAGTTAAAAACTGGGTAAGGAGATAATAATTCGATGAGTTTATTTCAATGGGTGAGATGCAACAGCCTAGGTAGACCACATGCAACAATTAATTGGGTGTGTTGTATATACCACATTGTGATGGTACGTGGTCAGTATAATGGGAATGAAGAGAGAATTGGCTTGGTAGTAAAAGCTCTGGATGTAAATCATCAGATCGTGGGTTTTATCCCTGTTGAGACTGATTGGCTCTGCTGATGTGCATGAGGCCAAGATCTTATCTTTATACTCCACCCGAACCAGATGATTAATTGGGACCCTGTTGAGGGAACTGAGCACAACCTGAACATTCACTTAGGCAACATGACTCTCCAGGATAGGGGTAAGAGTGGTGCCTGAATCAAATGATCGCCATCATTTCTATTAGGCACCCATGTCATGGATATATGTCTGGAGTTGCCCCCCTCTCCCCATTCGTTCAAATAAACAACGGAACAGCACTGTTAACAAGAACGCAACTCTGAGTAGTGATTCCTTGCCTTTTTTCCTGACATGGTCCCGACTCCAGCTATTTATCAAACCCTGCAAAGATGTGTCGTTGCCACTCCCCAAACCACAAACTTGACACAAAAACGATAACCTTGCAATATTTACTCAGCGCATGAGTGAGATACTTGTTGCTTTTGACCAAGGTCAAAAGTCATCTGAGGGCAATTGAAATGAAAACTACTGAAAAATAAACTGGTCAGTAAGTATATATTGAAGAGTGAAGGTAAAGTCACGAGTCATACCAAGACGAGAGGTCAAATGTTTCAA
>JAODTK010001724.1:0-10847 GCA_026419785.1 Sclerodactyla briareus | reverse complement strand
GAGCGGTAAACCACTGTACAGAATGAAAACAAATGTTATAGATAGTTTTATACCCGTAATTATATTGAATTACCATCCTACATGAAATAAATCGTCTAGGCTATCTCTAATCATCATGAATACATATATAAAATCGAGTCTGTTTAGGAAGATGCATTATTGTTTCTGAACTTTGATTAACAATACGATATTGGTTTACATGTCCGATTGGACCATTGACACATAGCAATTGCATGCTTTGGTGTTAAGGGTTAAATAAAAAATGGCGTTATGTAGGGGGGGGGGGGGGAGGAGTGGCGAATCATCAACCGTCAACTCTTAAATAACCCACTTAACAACTCTTTTCAGAGGAGGAGCTTCGTTAGGGGTGGCGGTTTGGTGGTAGGTCGTTTACTTGGTGTTGAAAAACGTTTTCTAAGGGAACATTTAGTGTTTTCAAAAAAAGATATATCTTTGGGGCTATAAAGCCACGCTCGATATAATTATAATATATTGATACAAGGCTAAATTCAAACAAGTACAAGGCCACCAGTAAGGGAATTTACCAAAATTTAAATTTTGGTTCGTTTTGAATTTAACAAGTTTTAACAATGTCCTTCGAATCATATAGGACTGATTTCATCATCATGATCTTTTCATTGATGGTGTTCGAAGGCAGTTAATTATTTGCTTTCCTTTTTTGTTGCCGACCAAAAGAGTAATATTTTATGGAATCAATTGATGATTGTATGACTTTTTGCTCATATTGTTCGTTGTTATTTGAAACAAAAGTTAATAACATGATGGTGAGAGAAAAAAAAGGATTATGGAAAGTCCTTCCTGCATGTTCTGTGATCGGGTTTTCGTGACCCACCCAAATTGCTTTCGCGACCCAAAAGGTTGCCGACCGATGGCCTCGAGGAACACCCCTTTTTTCAACGAAAATAAGCCTGCTCCCGTCTCTATTGTGATTGCCGTAATATTGTGCAAACAGTCACCCCTGAAATAAATCCGCGTACCATAACGACCGATTAACACGAATTGTCCATTTTAGCTGTTCAAATGATAATCTGCGTTCAAAGACGGTGCGGACAGGTCACCGCACGTGGACGTTCCCTTCAATAGCATTGTTACCATCAACACAGAACAATGGACTACCTACAGCAACGGAACCGCAGGCTCGGGTTACGGTTTTATTGTACCGTGTCAGCCGCGGTAATTGGACTGGTTCACATGTGGAAATAAAGATGGTCAGGTGGTAGGCATTGTTATTTGGATGTGTGGCAATCCAATCATGATTTGTTAACAGAAAGAAAAGGACAACGCTCCCCCTATAAAAAAGAGTTTTTATTCATTGCAACACAGGCGATCATGGAGAAATTCTAAACAGTCAAGGTATGTGCATGGGATGTTGGAATGCCACATGAAGGTATGAATGTCATGATAGTGGTGGGGTGGTACTCATCTTGGCGAGAAGTTCTCCTGGGCTCCGGCAGCTCTTCGAGGAAGTATATTCAAGCGAAGTCATGGGCCGGCTAATTGTGGGGATTATGAGAATGTTGTGAACGTGATCATCAGAGCCTGGTTATAGTTGATTGCGATAGCCGTTGGACTTATTTCTGAATTCGAGAAGAGGAGTGAAGGAATAGTTTAAGAAGTCGGAAAACGTAAGGAAGCCATTGGAGCAGAAAACATTATGGTTGTGAATATGGAAGTCGAAAACTAATCGCACTCCCAAGCACTTGCGCGCGAAGAGTTTTCGCACTTAACTCGGGCGTCGATTGAAAATTGCGAGCGTGTTATGATATTGACCCATCGTCTTGCTATTGCTATTCGCTGAATAAGACCAAGAAGCATGCGACCTCAGTCTCAACGTCAAAAGTGTGTGGGGGACATTTGCTATTCCAGGATTGACCGCCCCATGGCCCTTAACGCAATTAACGGCCGTGGCCTAAATTAATTCACACATGGTCAAATTCCGTTCGCTGTTCCAGCGATTTTGATGTAATATTTCAAGCCGCCGACGTCGTCCCCGCCGCCGCCGACGAAACTTTAGGCGGTCGCAAAGTATCATAAAACCATGGACTAGGTCCTATAATCCACCTGAATTTAGAGATTTTTGCAAAGTTCATCGGAGATTTTGGCGACGAAACTTGGTGAATGTCTGAATGTGAGATATAATGATTCAGATGCGGAGCGGAAACTCTGCGAGGAAAATGCTTTCTGGTAAGTTGAGGATTGAGCCTTCTACCTAATTACACCAGGCGATGAGGGGGAGGGACACGTGTGTCATATAGGGGCAAGTAGAAATTGAGATGAATGAGACGGCAGCTTCGAACAGCTGGAACATATGTTGATGGAAACAGAGGGTGATATCTTCCCACACTCAAACGAACGAATCCCAAATCAGTTTGGTGTGGGACTGGGAGGTCGGAGGGGAGGCATTGTGGGCATGAAGTTATACATATTTATGGTTTGCGGTGTGGTCGTGACGATGGTCACAGGACCAGACATGCAACGAGTGTATATTGCAAAACTGCGGTTCGTGTAAACGGGGTAGGGTACGTAACGCACGCTGGGGTATGCGGGTTTAGCGATAACTTGAAAGTGAAAAAGAAAGAAAAAAAAAAAACTGTGTCAACGGGGTTATTATAAGAGGTCTCGATTCGGCGTATGAACGGCAACGTGCCGTGCTGACCACGCTCGTGCATGGCTACAGGATGTGGTTCATGGTTTGAAAGATTGCCGTATCTGAGTGTGTACCCCACACCCCACATAAGGTACGCCAAAAAGGAATCGCCTTATTCAGTGTACCTAGTGAGGGATTCCCATCAGTTGACAATAGGTGTATCCTTGCTGGGCATGAAAAGGTTCGATCCTCTGATCGACAAGTAGACCATAAAAAACGAAAGTGTTTGAAACAAATTACATCTCAACTAGGGGACACATGCTGGCGGAAAACCGCAACGTGTATATCCCCACCTCGCGATCAGTGGTGGAAGATGGGTATATAATTTGCCATTTGGATCATGGAAGTCGGACCAACGTTCGAAAAATGCGCAAATTGGGGACATTAGCGTGACTTTGACCTTGATGGACCACGAAAGTCCTCCACTGTTTCGGAAACCCAAATCGTGCCCCACCTACCATAGTTTGTGGAAATCCGACCCCAACTTTGAAATGCGCCAAATTATGCAAAATTTAGCTTACCCTTCAGTGTGGCGACATCCACTTTCGAACCCATCTGAGATTTCATTATGGTGGCATGTGTGCCAGTTTCGGCTCCTCAACCGGAACAAGGTGTTGCGAAGTATTGCGCTAACGAGAAAAAATCTTTCCAATCGTGAAAATTATTGCAAATTAGCGGATCCCGTTAATGTGGCGACGCCCACTTTCGAACTAATCCGAGGTTTCTCTCAGGGGAAGGTGTGCCCAAGTTGCGGCTCAAACGGAACAAGTGTGGAGAGTTATTGCGCTAACACGGAACGCGGCGGACGCGGCGGGACGCGGACGCAGGCCGGCGGCGCGGGTGTGACCGGCGAAGCAAAACCAGAATAATCCACGAAGTGGGGATATAATGACGTCATTATCGGAAAGCCGAGTCGTACAACTAAATCGTTCAGCTCAACGATAGAAAAGAACATAGGCCCACGTGTTATCAAAAAACGTAGGAAGCTTAGGACTATTTCCACTTCGGAATGAGGGGTCGGCAAATGAGCAAATTAAAGGCTCTATAGGATTTGCAGGTGTTTCAGCCTTCAAGATCCATGGGGCTCTTGGTATTATTCGACTGAACCAATTATATCGAGATCGTAGTGCGACAGGCTCAGCAGCACAGCGCTGGCCCGAGAAGAGGGGGCAGTCCTGCGTTCTCAGGGAGTCGCGTGTGGAGAGGTATCGGGGGGAAACTGGATCTCCCAGCGGCTCACGGGCAGACGGGGCGATTCTAGGAGGTGCACTGTCTCAGCAATTTTTATTTTTTTTATGATATACAACCGTCATAAATTATGCAGTTGCCTAAATTCATGACTATTTTTATACAGTTCAACACCTTCTAAAAATATCAACCTCCATCGCACAAATGCGATTTTCAAATTCAAGTCACACACCACATCGCATTTATGGGATCCTAGGCCTATTCAAGGGCTCGAGCTATGTGCGGAAGGAACATAGGGGAAACATGACGGACACAAAACGCGCATCGCCGCCGGACGGCTCGAACCCATTAATTATGTTAGGGGAGTTCGTACTACAGAAGTAGCAATATATTATGAATGGTTATCTCAAGCTAAAATCATCGGTACATAGCAACCGTGCCATTGCGGACCAAGGGCCCAGCGCGCAGCGAAGATACGAGGGGGCAGTGCTGGAGTCGAGTCCTCCAATCCGAGTCCCGAATCCGAGTCATCACTCATCAGTATCGAGGTCCGAGTACTCGGAGTCCTTCAGAGCAAATTTCAGCTGTACTTATAAATAACCAAATTTAAGTAAAACTCACAACCGTCTATATATTGCTTGCTACCAGCAATGCTGTAAAGCAGCGGTACGAAGTAAACAATGTACTGTACTAATGACATACGAAGAACTTTAACTAGAGAGGATGGGCTTTGGGGCCTTCCTCCTGATGGTGCCAAATATCAGAAGTATAGGCTATTATGAGTCTACCGTGATAGAGGCAAATTTAAGGGCAATAATGACTTACTGTAGGCCTACATCGATTCGATTAATATTTTTTCAGTAAAACCGCAGTTGTTAATGTGTTAATGTTAAATGTTCGCAAGGACCGCAGGGCTAAGCAATGCACCACAATTAAGCACGAAAGATTTACATCACTGCCGGTTAACTTCCCACAATGATTCTATTCATAATCAATGTACCATGTAGGCGGAAAAAGTGGAGTAGTAACCACTGCCCGTTACGAACATCAAAGTATGAAAAGCACATGGTTAAGGAAGTATCTTAACATACACTGGCACACTAGGTGGAATGAAAGCTAGGCTAATTTCCAATTACAGAACGTAATTCGACGAGATTGGGGTATTTCCAGGTTGTGTTAATGTCCATGTTAGCAGGGCCCGCGAACGACTTTTCATACTGGGGGTGCTGAGCTATCCTACAAAAACACCTCACCCTACCCCCTACACAAAAAACCTACATTTTCGTCCTTCTCATTTTTAGATTTTTTCTTTTGCAATTTTATATATATATATTTAGGTTTTTCATAGCGAATCGCGTGATTCCGATCAGACAGTTACACCCTGATGTACCCGCGATAAACGGTACCCTAAGCTGTTAATTACGAGCACGAGGCAAGGGGCGACCCACTGAGCAAAAGCAAAATAAAAGTGAAACGGCGGGGGGGGCGTGTAGCCAGGTCTCTTGATGTAAGGGGAAAAAGATTAACTCAGGGTCCCCATTATGGACCGCTCCGTCAGTGAAAGGTATAAGGAAGGGAGTGTCCATCGTCCCCTTTGAAAAATTCTGGCTGTTTCGAAGATTGCAGAATTTTTTATTCTAGATCAATGAGCTGAACATGTCCTGCCTTTTCAGATCATCACTTGAATAATTACTTTCACTGTCTTTCAGTTGGATGATGAGGGGGCGGCGATCTGTGTTGAATTTGGGATGGACATATGAGGGTAGCACTAGCCTATCGTCACAATGGGTTGGCGCGTAGAGTAAAAGGAAATTTTTAGTTTTACAGGACCCCGCCAGATTACAGAAACGGCACTTCTGGGGTCCATATGGCAGTAAGCACATCCCGAATAATTGGTCAAAAATCCCCATTTTTTTTGTAGTTTAGGAACCATTATTTAAGGAACTGCATCAATGGTATTCCGTCCAATTGGGCCACCGTCGGTTGTGACGCGTTAGGGTACAAGAAAATTGTTCCGTTTTACAGCCCCTCAGTGAAGGAAAAGGTATTTACCGGACGGTATGGCAGTGCGTTAACTCCAAAAATGGCAATAACTGTCACGGAATTTATATTTCTAGAAAAGTTCTTATTCCGTACACAATTCGGGCCACCGCCACCATCAGTGGACGAGTTATTATCGGGTACAAGGGGAAGAATTGTCGTTTAGACAGGACCCTCAGAGTGCAGGAAACGGCAATTACCGCGCTGTATGGCAGGTGAGCAACTCCGTCCTAAAATTGGCAAATAATTTTCAGAAATCGCTATTTCAAGAAAAAACGTTCTTGAAAGGAAAATCAAATAATTGATGTTCATTCCTTACAATTGGGCCAGCATCAGTGGTCCTGTTATAGTACAAGGAAATTTTGAAGATTACGATCCCCAAGGATGCCGGAAACGGTACTTCCCAGGTCTTATGGCAGTGAGCAAATCCCAAAATCACAATTACAGTTCTGAAATTATATCTTCAGGAAACATCTGACGGAACTGATCTACGTTATTCATCCCAATTCGCGCCACCATCAGTTGACGGGTACCGTACTAGAAATAGATTACAGAACCCCCCCCCCCCCTCCAGATTGCGGGGAGCGGCACTTCACGCGACTATATGGACGTATGCAATCAATCGAAATTGACAGTAAACTTTCCGAAGACTGATCGATGTAATTCCTTATCATTTCTCCATCGTGGTATCCATTCCTACATAGCCATGTCTCGAGATATTCTATCGAGGACCCTTCCACTTGGTTGGGAGGCGCCGCAGATTAAAGTGCTTGAACATTACTGTATGGGAAATGTGTGCATTTCGGGCCTTTGATTGAAAGGCATTGAGCCAGTCAGCACCATTTGGTTCATTTTTGTTCTAGCCCTGAATGAAAATCAGGAAGAGGACTTAGTGGTCAATAGGGCGCGTGGGTGTGTGGGTGTGTGTGCGTGGCGAGTGTGTGTGTCTGTTAAACTTTTCGTTAGCAGGACTATCTCACCCAAAACCATGAGGCCGAGTATGATGAAATTTTGTGTGTAGCAGCGGGGGTGGGTGTACACGATCTGATTTAGATTTTGAGCAGCAAAAGTTATTAAAGTGGTGGTAATTAGCTTATTTTATGTAGTTCATTGTTAAAGTTCGTTAGCAAGATTAAGCAAGAACCGTATGTGCTACTGTGCTGTGTTGGCACGTGGGACCTGGATTTACGGTTAGAATAAACTGATAGATTTTCAGCTGAAATATTGCTAATTCAGTGGTCTAATTTGCAGTATTAGTGCGAATTTTTCAAGTTCTTCGGAGTTTACCGAAACTTGGTGATTTGTGGTGTACTATTGTTCCTGAGAAATTTAAAGTGAAGGCGGGGTATTAGAGGTCATCCATTTGTCTAATTTGATATCCAGGCAATTTTGTGATTTCCACAAAGTGTTGGATTCCCACAAAATTGGTAGATGTGATTCAAACCTCTGATCCAGATCATTTCGAAGGGTTACAGCGGGGTCAGTGAGGGTTCATTGTATGTGCATAATTGCATAAAATTCCCAATTTCAACGTGGTAAGAATTTCCCCAAACTCAGTAGGTTATGGTCCGTTAACATTTTCGGGATCTGATATGTTTGATGCTAAGAAAATTTAATTCAATCAGATATAGCTTCTGTTAGATAAAGCACTAAGGGAACGAGTAAAACATGGTCCTGTGGACAATTTCACTGTGTTATAAGCGCTTGCTTTTGCCAATTTGCATAATTCATTCCATTCCAACTTTTTAAGAATTTCGCCAAACAAAGTAGGTATGGTCCGTTAAATTTTCTGAATATGATGTGTTTGAGTTCATGAATTTTATGATTGAAGTCGATCATATAATAGCGGTTGTTAGAATAATGCACCAGGAACGAGGTTAGTAAACCATAAGCTCCTGTGGACAAGCTGATGGTATGAGCTGCCACATGCAAACCATCTCTTACCCAACCATTTGATTAGGTTGAGTAGACATTAAAAAATACTCTAAGATTTTTTCCTCTTTTGGCCTGGGGACTGGGGACGAGATGTGGAGGTTCCTAAGATATGTTATGGGACATCCTGACTGCTGCATGGATAGTTGCTGGTTGTGTTGGGTGAGGCGGGAGAGGGGGGAGAGGGTGTTTTCTGCCTGGCAGGGGGTGGCATGTCCTGGCTGCTTGGAAAATTAAAAGGCAGTGCAGCCCGGGCGCTAGGGATTTAGAACATTTCAAGTTTAATTTTGGGTCAAAGAAGTGAATTGACTGAGCAATAAAACTTTATGCAAATTAGGGTAGTTCTGGAGAGAAGAGGGGGGGCAGGAAGAAGAAAAAAAAGCAATAAGGGATTTTGTTAATAAGATCAAAATATGGTAGTTTATGTTTAGGATTTTTTTAGGAATTTTTATGTGTTGTTATATGTGAAAAATAGTGATGTGGTCGTTGGACCATGACGATGGTCTGCATGAACTGTTGGTTTTGTGTATTACGTGTGTTGTAGTGTATATGATAATAGAAAAAACCAATGATTCGCGCAAAAGGCGAGACACTTTTTGGCGATTCGCCTTGTTAAGATTAGTTTCCGAGTCAAATTTCGTCTCAGAATTGTTTGCCCCGCCCCGCGCCTGTAGGGACTTATAGTTCCATACGGTCAATCACGTAAACCCTCCATACTAAAGTGCACGATCCCCTCCGGTGTTTTCCGGTACATATAGCTTTCATCTTCTATTAAAAACAGCACTAAGGCTGGAAAGCCAATGGAACAATAAGGACAAGAAGTGGAACTTAAAACGTGTGCAGTTTAGAAAATGGCAGTGGGATTCCGGCTCTTGTCTTGTCGTGGGAGGGGGCCCGGGGGGGGGGAGTGCAAATCAATCACTAGTCCTAAACCCAATTCTCCGCGTCGCCCTATCTATGTGTTCAACACACTTGAAGATGACACTTCTGGCAAAATCATATCTGTATTGTATTGTACCACGTGGCCAACTTTATTACACGAACGGAAAAGATAGGATGACAGCGCGCGCAGCGTGATTTTTTTTCTGCATTCGGCCCTTCCTCAACCAGAAAAAATAAACAACTAATAGAAATAATGAGTCAGGACATCAAGTACACTGAATAACAACTGACGCAGCCAGTTGATTGAAAACCGGATACCAAATTTCGCGCAAATATTTTTCCATGACAACCTTTTAAGCTCCAAAATCGGCAAGGGTGCTGGACACAATGACCGGGAATCGGTATCAGAAAAAAACTCTGGGAGGCTGAGCACCCCTAGCACCCCCCCCCCCCAGCAGCGGACCTGCAGTTAGGTACAGTATAAACAGGAATAATGCTCTAATGTTTCGTTAGTAGATAACACATTTATTTGATTTATTTTCATGGATGATATTGGATTTTAATGCACAAATTTGTACTAGCAAAACTTTTTCGGCACAATGTATACTCTATCGCTCGCATGTATCTGTTATCTAGTAATTGGCCATGTGACCCTGAAACACACGAAGCGTGTGAGAATCATATAATTTCCCTCCCTGATTAGACATCCCCGACATCGGACATAGGCTAAGTGGGAAGAAGTTTTGGCTACTTATTGGCGAAGCGTTGTGCGTATTATTTTGGTTGTCTTGTAGGCCTAGCGATCGTAAAAAAATCAATATCTGTCCTTAAAAAAATTAGCGGACTCGGACAGGGACTCGGACCGAGTCTCTGAGTCCTTTGGGTCGAATCCGAGTCCGAGTCATTGAACTTCGAGCCGAGTCCTGGAAAATCGGGACTCGAGTCCGGACTCGAGTCCGCGGAGTCTAGACTGGCACTGCAGGGCGGGTCCGGGAGGTCATGACCCCCCCCAACTTTGGGAACGCCTCCAGACATAATGATTTTTTCACACACAAAATGTTTCCCATTACTGTTTCGGACCCCCCCCCCCCCCTCCCCCATTGTCTTGACCCCCCCACTTTAGACAGTGGCTGCGGACCGTGTTGCGACAAGCAACAGTAAAAGGGTTGAAACCTGAAATGTTGTCAAACTTATTGGGGCCGGTGAGAATCGAGATCGTCTGCGATCCTTATAACAATCAACCTAGGAAAAAAAAAGGAATAGCGCCTCGATATGAGGTACATTCCACCAACCCATCCACCATTTTGGATTTTCCGCCCTTCGTCTTTTATTAAAGAAGGTAGGAAATCCCTTGATAACCTTCTCATCTTGCATGGAAAAGTGCAAGGGTCAGAGAAAGAAGAAGTAAAATCAGCATTTGAGGTAATTATATTTCCACCTTCGATCCTCATAACACTGGAAATTTGTATTTCAGGACCATTGTTCAGAACTTCCTGGTGACCTTAGTTTCCTCTACGACTATGGTGTTCGCATCGATCTCAATGACGAAGAATCTGAATCCGAGGGATGCTTTGTTAGCAGGAAAAACTCAATTTTGGTAACCGAGGATTTGTGCCATTGGTAGCTCCTACTTGTATATGAGGAACTTATGTGTGAATTTTAAATGATTTCATTTGCTCGTTGTTGCCTAAACGAAGGAAATAGAAGGAATTTAAATTCCTTGCGGTAAATCATGTAGGCTAGGCCTAGGAATGTACTGCGGTCGTTGGGGCCACAACCACCGGTGTAGCTAAGTGTATTTTACTCAATCATGCACTGAAGATTATGCCTAGCCTAGATTGTGCTGTGCATGTACTCACAGTGGCCCAATGTTATTCTCTGATCTTTTACACACTGGAGGGCTCATCCCAAGCTTTGAAATCAAGATTAGTCACATATGTAGTGCGTGTGTGGTGATTGTCGGTATGGTATCTGATCCTTTTACATACAAACACTGGTTATCGCGTTAACGTGGGCAAAACCAAGAGTCAAACCGCGAATATAAAATGGGCTTTTTAGGGAGCCTACAAAGAAGTATTGATGAACTCTTGCAGCTGCCCTGCGTCACTGGAATAATTGGTATGTGAATCTCTTGCAG
>JAODTK010001723.1:0-10659 GCA_026419785.1 Sclerodactyla briareus | reverse complement strand
GCCTGGCTTTGTGTAGTGATGCACAAAGTACCAAACAATGAGTATTAGCGGCTTAGAACCCGGATGAGGCAGATGGAAACCGAGTTGTTGTGTAAAGATATTCTGTTCACCCAAAAAAGGTCACTTCACTATTATTACTAAAACAATAATAAGTCTATAAATTTGAAAAGGGTAACATGTTTCGGTTACATTCGAATTTGTTAACGCTCAGAGATCACCCGACAATGGGACCGTTCCAATAAGGTCCCTTAAAAAAATCGGAGAATCCAGTAACCACGTTAGAGAACGTGCTGTGTTCATGGGTACTAGTAATTGAAAGAAGCGTTCTTACAGGGTACTAAAGCCCTCTAACGTTTCGAAGACATCTCCAGTCCATGGAACGTTTATATAAGGAAAAACGTTGTGATAATGGTGCTGGGTGGTCGCAGGTTGTCCGTAGTTTGCGTGCGCGTCTGTATGTGTGCGTGAGTTTCTGTGTTCGTCAGATTTTCAATTAGTTGTCCTTCGCAAATTCAGGTTTCTCAAAAAAATAGTTTGGTATAACTGAACTGATATTGTATACAATTTATAACAAAAATGAATATAAAATTTAGTCTCTGTATGTGTGAGTTTTGGTGTTGTTGTCATGTTGAGGATTGTCCTATTCTCAAGATATTCGGTAGTACAATTGTCGCGGAAAGCATCTTACCGACCATCTGAGGAACGGAGGTGCAAGGCTGACGCCAGACATGCAACGTGGTGATCTCATTTTAACGAGCTGAAGTTTGGTAGAATTCCTGTTTACCTGCAGTAAGGTGAAGTACAACAGATACTAACTTTGTGCAGTGATGGTGGCGCAACTTCATACTTGGTCGCAGCGGTGATTGGATGGGAGAACGCCGGACGTTGTCCTATACTAATAAAGGTCGGAAGTTCCCTAGTCAGGGTTCTCGGCATGGTTATTCGTCGAATTTAAGTGCATTTTAGTGGTGGTGTTGAAAGGTCAATCGATGGAATGCCTAGCCTGTTCTGTGACCAATGACCGTACAAGAAGTACGTCGGCAACCTTTTTTTTTTTTTTTTTTTGTATGAGTAGCCAAACATGTAATCCTTGCCGGTGTTAAGTTAGAACTAAACAATAGTGGTAACTAGTAGTTACCAAAAATGCGAGGCAAACAGATTTTCCTGGGAAATAGGTAAATCGGCGGGGTTAGTCAGTGAAATAGCCATAGGCGTAAGACACTAGTGTTGACTGAAATGAGAGTGGTATGGAAACCCAGTGCACGGCGGAACGGTTCTAATGGATATTCCTCAGTCGCCATCGTAATTTTAATATCTCCAGTTATTCAACCTAATGATGATACCTATAAAGTATGAGCTTGATCCATCCAGGAGGGATCGGTTCACCAGCCAGAAGTCCACACACAACATGCCACATATATACACACATACAACCATTACTGCCATTGAACAAAATGAATTCATACCGCTCGTCAAGGAATGTGAGTAACATGACTTCAAATGTCGTTCCGTGTTTTGAATTCTGCGTCAACTTGACGCCGGATTTTGAAAGTACATCCCAGATAACCATTATTCCTTGGAAACTAAGTTTACGATTGGGAGCCATTTTCAAAATTGAAAGAAAATAAAAAAAGCGCGTGCCTGCCGAGAAGGACAGACGAGGAGGGATAAAAGGCACCCCGCTTCCTTGGGAAAAGTTTTATATCGGAGGCTTGTAGATAAACGCATTCGCGGCAATTATGTGAGGATATACTTATGGCAAAATTGAATCGCCTTGATTGGAAGTGGAAGGTTTTATTATTTCGCAAGCGTTACTACCATCCTGTTAAGGATTGATAAAAACAGGATTTTTTTTTTAGTACTTTTTGTCAAATCGATATGTAATGTTGGAGGATTATGATTTCTTCATCGATCCACGACTAACTTGGTGGATCATGTTTCCCATATAACCAGGCAGATATATGAAGGTGTGTCATTACATTGGAGTAAGTCGAAACTAACATTAAGGACAACCGGGTTGGCTGGGCTTAGGAACATGGGCGTCAAGTAAGTGGGTGTTGTAAGCTTTTTTCAGCTATAAATGTTTGTCTCCGGGAGTATCCTCGTCTGTGAGCTGCCACAGATTAATAGTTGGACTTTTACTCTAATGTCTTCTAACCACCACGAGCATTTGGTCAGATGCTCCTACTTGATTGGCCATAACGAGAATCGAAAAGATGGTGTATGTTAAGTGATTGGGGGACGTTTTCAAATTAGGCCCTATTCGCAATTGATTGATCCATGGACTAAAAAACAATTGTTACGCGTATTTTTTTTTACTTATACAGATTTGTCTTATTCTTTTCGTTCAGTTCTAGCGCCGTATTATGAGATGGCTTACACTCGGCGATTGATCGTTTTCAATACCACCGAGTTCCTGAAGCAGGGGGCTCGCCTCGGTTGGATAAGAAGTGGACATGTAGGCTTCGGAAAATACCCGACCCAAACGGGATATGAAAGGCTATTCCATAGGATAGAGGTCAAAGGTCACAGGGGGATTTGGGGGTGATGCGGAACAGTAACACTGCAGAACAGCTTACGGGACAATCTCTCTCAAACTCCCCAAACGAAATCAAATATCCCTGCTTAGAAGTAAACTGCACGTGGCATCTGTTATGTAGCCTATACGATAGTAGAGTGGTCATAACTGATGCATTTTTTTGGACATTGCAAGGTTCTAAATTTAGTTATCAAACTTATGTGTTAAACTTGATGGGATACAAATTAGAAGGAGACAGTTGCACAAATTGTTTGGGCATTGGCGAATTGCAGGGTCGTCAGTCATGTCGGAAAAAAAAGTGCACTTTTGAAGATATAAAAAAATTCTCACGTTACGCCAAACGAAAGGTGAAAATCGTGCTGCCCTCCATAACCATACTGGCGGTTAGAAATGAACCTCTATTGTATATTCTAGAAAGGCAGGATTGTCTTCAACGAAGCGGAACATTTTCGAATGCTTTTCTCAATGGCAGACAAGCTCTATATGAATAGCCACGAGCGCGTTTATACTTCAAAACGGATACACTTTACACTTACCAAAGGGTGAATGGGTCCATGCACAGGGTAAGTCTGGGTATAACAACGTTTCATGTATTTTCAAAACAAAACTTATAAACGACAAATATTTTTTACCAAACGAACTACTTTCCATACACATAATGTCGTGTTTTCTGATTTGCAATGACAAGCAAAGTTATGCAAGCGGCCGTGATGGCCTTTAACTCGTATGTGTGGATTCATACGTTGAATCGCAAAAAAAAACGCCTAAGGAACAGAGCAGTTATCTCCAATTATACTATCATATAGTTTAAGGACCAATAATTGATAAATCGGAAACAGTATTTATTTAGTACGATATGGAAAATCTTCCTGGAAATACCAAATGTTTTAACGTACATTGACCTTGTTTACTC
Organism: Sclerodactyla briareus; assembly: GCA_026419785.1. Lineage (NCBI taxonomy): Eukaryota > Metazoa > Echinodermata > Holothuroidea > Dendrochirotida > Sclerodactylidae > Sclerodactyla > Sclerodactyla briareus. Next base: position 7,207 of record JAODTK010001723.1, on the reverse strand, counting down.
GACAAAATGTTATGAGGACGCGACTAGATCTGTCATTGTTGTGTACGACAAAAAGTTGTTCCTAATGCGTGTTTGGAAAATCATCGTTAAAACTGAAGAAATTAGACCCGACATACTGAAATAATAGAGAATGAAACAAAGGACCCAAATTGTTCTTCAGTCATACAGACACGAATCGAATAGAATAGGGTGTCATTGAAAGCAAATCAATATAAGCTAATTCATTGCACTGTTTTTTCCTATATCATTGTTAAAAGTGTAATTGTTTCCATGGTGTGATATGCAAACAAACAAAAATGAACAGTCCCATAAGAGGCCAGAGGAAACTACCCACAATAGTTTTTTTTTTTTTTTTTTTTTGGAGTCCGTGGTATAGGAGGATGTATAGTTGTCATTTGTATATAATAAAAATGACAAGTCTTATAAGGGGCAAATGAACTACCCCTAATAGATCCGTGATAAAGAGATTTAGCTGTCGATTATAAAATGGACAAGTCCTATAAGGGGCGAACGAACTACCCTAATAATCGCGGATAGGAGATGGATGGCTGTCGATTATAAATTTGACAAAGTCATGTAAGGGGCAGATGAACTACCCCTAAAAAATCCGTATAGGACATGTCTGGCTGTCGATTATAAAAAAATTGACAAGTCCTAGAAGGGGGCCGATGAAATACCCCTATAGATCCGTGTGGAAACGTTGGGCGTCGATTTGTAAAATTAACCAAGTCCTTAAGGGGAAATGGAACCCTAATAGATAGAGGATAGGAGATGTTTGCATGTCGATTATAAAATTGACAAAGTCACATAAGGGGCGAAACGAAACGACCCCTAATAGTGCCGGATAGGAGATGTCGGCTGGCGATATAAATTTGACAAGTACATGTAAGGGGGCAGAGTGAACTTCCCATAAAATATCGTCATAGGAAATGTATGGCTGACGATTATAATTGCCAAGTCCTATAAGGGTCAGATGAAATACCCCTAATTAGATCCGGTTTGGAAGTTGGCTGTCGATTGTTAAAATAACAAAGTCCTATAAGGGGCAAAATGGATACCTTAATAGATCCGTATGGAGATGTTGCCTGTCGATTATAAAATGACAGTCACATAAGGGGCGAAACGAAATAACCCCAATAGATCCGTGATAGGAATTGTTGGCTGGCGAGAAAATTTGGACAAGTCATGTAAGGGGCAGAGGAACTACCCCTAATAGATCCGTGATAGGAAGATGTTTGGCTGTCGATTATAAAAGTGACAAGTCCTTAAGGGCAGTTGAACTTCCCCTAATAGATCCGTGATATGAGAGGTTTGGCTGTCGATTATAAAGATTAACCATTCCTATAAGGGGGCAAATGGATACCCCTAATAGATCCCGTGATAGGAGAAGTTGCTGTCGATTTATAAAAATTGGACAAGTCACATACAGGGGCAATGAAACTACCCCTAATAAATCGTGGGGATGTCTGGCTGTCGATTGTAAAATTAACAAGTCCTAGAAGGGGCAAATGGACTTCCCCTAATAGATCCGGGATAGGAGATGTTTGGCTGTCGATTATAAAATGGAAAGTCACATAAGGGGCGAACGAACTACCCTAATAGATCCGTGATGGAGATGTTGGCTGTCATTAAAAGTTGACAAAGTCCTATGAGGGAGAAGGCGCAGATGAACTACCCCTAAGAGATCTGTGAAAAGAGATGTTGGCTGTCGATTATAAAAGAAGCGTCCTAAGAAGCAGAGATGAAATACCCCCAGGTAGGTTATTGTCGCGTGGCAGTGTGATTTTTTTTTTTTTTCAGGTTATTGAATTCCATGCCTAATTAGCTAGCTCGTGGTCATTGTATATGCGGACTGTAATAGTTATATACAGAAATGTGTGACATCAGGAGGATTGTGACATTAAGCGAATGTTAAAGCCCCCCAAGTAGGTCCTAAGGGTTGAAATTATGGGAAACGGATAGGTAGGTGACTTAAAACCTATTGGCGGAAATTCTTCATGCTTTCTTCGTCATGTGGACAACATTATGGGGGCAATGGGTGGGGGTTCCCTCAGTCTGGCAAAAACTGGCCTGTGACAAGAAAATCAGACAAAACAAATAATATTATATGATTGTACTAAAATGAATATAACAGATGCACCGTTTCCTCGCCGAATTTTGCCTATAAGTGAATGACCATAGTATGAAATAATACCTTGCGCAGTGTTAACACGGAGTGAACCCCGGGTGTCGTGTGCAATGCAATATATGCCAACGATCATTTAAACCCTATGACCTACATTTTAAACAACATTTTTAGGATTACCGGAAAAATTCCGTCACGGTTTCTTGCACATGTTCTGTCAAGAGACCCATAACTTACGGTTCTAGTGATGTTGAAGGCGGGCCCCGACAGGCCGGAAGGTACACGGTCGAGGGGCCTGGGCTATGTACAAGGCCACGGTCAATTGATCGATCATGCGGGCAGGCGCTAGGCTATCCACAGATCCATGTGGCGGATAGCATGGTGTTATTTTCAACTTGGACGCCAGGCCTGTTTGTGTGAACAGACAGTTCAGTGCGTTGCGGCCTAGCAAAAGAGGCGGAATGGGTGAATTTCATGAAATTGGAAGTCAAATAGTAGGACTCTTATTATTCTTTATTCTCAGAGGGCGATCATCAGATCTTGGAACTTGATGGGTGACGGCAATACATACATCAATATTTTGATAATGATAGAACCTACAGCAGTACGTATTGTTCCGGTCTGTTTTTTTTTTTTTTTTTTTTTTTCCGTTGTTCGGGTTGGCATTTATTAGAGTGTTCAAACGAGTCTGATTGGCGGGTATAGAGGTGCATTGTCGGGTCGGTGATGGTGAGTGAGAGGCAGGAAAACCACTCGAAATAATATTGCTGGCTGCTGGTACACTGAAGTCGGCCTTTCTAGTGATTTTTTATTCGCGGACAACGGTAGCGCCCACAAATACTTATGGCTCGTTCCATCGGGTAAGGAGTGGAAGAGGTATATATCATTGGGAGGAGCCCTTCACCTCGAATTTTAATATACCCTCCCCCCTACCGTTAGTCTTCGCGGATTTATACTGGGTCTAAATTTTGAGGGGGGGAAATACACGACTATTGTGTCCTTTTTTTTCTCTCTCTATCTTTTTCCAATCTCCAATCTCCAATGACTATAACACTCGTAAATGTTGCATATAATTTGTTAAACAGCACTGTGTAACTGCCATAGCTATTCCAGGGTTGTGTGACACAACATTGTGTGAAAAACTTGTGTAAAACTACACAAGTTTGTAGATTATACACAATGATGGGTTAGTTCTACACAAAACCCGGATAGGTTGGCTAGTAAGTAGTTACACATTTTCAATTAGAGTGGGAGTTCTTTGCACGCGGGCGGCAAATCCGGGGGGGCGGGGGGTTTACACGGCCCCCATTTCTGGTGGGGATGGGGAAATAATATCAAATGGCCCCCCCCCCCCTTATTTTGGGCGGAATGGTTGGAAAAAAAACATAGAATTCAACGGTACAGTACGGCCATAAAACCTTACACATGTTTAATCAGATTGCGTACATTTTATGTTGAGAAGTCCGATAGCACTGCCGCGCTGTTTCTGCCGTTAGATTTCAACAAATTGCTTTTCTTAATGTCATGTAGGGTCATCTACCAAGTGGCTGGTTGTGAAAAATAGGTGAGGCCAGAAGGAGAATTGTTTTCGGGTAACACGAATCATGCCCCCCCCACCCCCACCATGCTTGTAGAATCGGAACTGCCATTTTCCCAGCATGAGGCGAAAATCCTTGTGCCAGGTTGGTTGTGGTAGACTTCTAACCAACTGTCCCCATTAGCCAAGTCACCACTTCTGCCCCCCCCTCCCCCCCCCCCCCCATATAAACACTCAGAGACATCGGGACGATTTAATGGATATTGCTGTACAGCTATATCATATCACTCAACCCACCATCAATAAATATGAAAGGCCTAGTGGTTACCATCCACCGAGGAAAGACACTGGTTAGACACAGTGTAAGTATTACCACTACCACTGTCTTGGTATGGGGATCCCCCGGCAATAAATATGGTGATATATGGTACCTGAATATAGGCAATGCTTGTTAAAAACATGCATTGACAATATTGGAAACTGAAGGTCTAAAAGGTAGGATAGTAGGTATGTCTGTTTCGTGGAGGGTTCACATTGTTCCGGCCATGGTTTTGTGTTCCTATGCCCAACTGAGGGCAAGGACTGCAAGGCTAATGGGGTGCCTTTTTTGGCAAAGGGGGGGGGCAGGTGATGTGGGGACTAGAAACCGAAAACTATAGACTGAAAACAGAGCAAGCAATGAAGGAGTGTAGTTCTGCCTTGCTTCAGGAATTGTCAGAAGAAATACAGTGGCACAGGGATGAAATGTAGTTTAAATGTTCAATATCTACAAGCTGCCTCAAGACACTGGGGGGGGGGGGGGGTCCATGAGCATGCTATTGTATAAGGATTTATGAGGCCTTAAAAGAACATGTGTGGCTGGTAGGATTGGGGGGGGAAAAACTGAGCAGAAACGGAATACTGTTCTGTAGGCCAATAGTAGAGGACTGGAAGCTTGCGGTGACCCCTATACGTCTTTAGCCAAAATTCCAGAAAAAGGTAAGAAAAAACACAAATGGTGCAATAAGTAATTGAATTCCAGATTGAAAATGGAAACGACCAGTAAACATTCTGTGTACAGTACTACAGGGTCCAAGATTGAAAACTAGGATGAAAGAAGTATTGGGGCCGCTGCACAAGTATACTCACCTCAAAGTTATTGTGTATCAGAAATCGAGGAATGACGGGAAACACTATTTTGTGTTTACTACCGAAGGCGGACATCAATAATATCGATTGACAGGATTTTGCGGAACGGTGCATGATACACAATCTTCCATGTTAAACCATGTGGAATGGGACCAAATTCACTGTAAATAACTGAAACTGCCAATCTGAAAAACATTTTTAAAAATCATCAAATAATGAAAACAGGCTAGAGTGTATGTCCACTTCTGATCCTTAAGGGTTTTCACACTTGTGCGAGACGATACGATACGTAAAATTTATCGGACGTCGAGTAAAAAAAATGTTATTTTCAATGGGGTGTTTCAAACCTGTGCGATTACGATACGATAAGATCGATAAATTTATCGGACGTCAAGTGAACATGTTTCAACTTCAAAAGCGATGTTCATACGTGTGCGATACGATACCATACGATACGATAAATTTTACGGATGGAGTGTTTCACACTGGTGCGATAAAAATGCGTTACGATAATTGTATCGGATCGTCTCAGGCGCAAACTCTTTAACGGAGAAGAAACGTTTCTAGTGGGATTTTAGTTGAGAGAGCAAAGGTTTCCCCTTTTGTCGCTTCGGGCGGGGGATGTGGAAAGCCTGCGGCGGGCAGTTTGAGTACCAAGAAAGTAATTTCAAAGCCAATTCGAAGCTCAGTTGTATCTTTCTCAGTACGTGTAGGAGCTGGAAATAAGTGCAATTGGCGATCACGAATCAGACAGCGGACTTCACCATCCCCTACACCTTGCGTAGACACCCTGTCTTAATGAGCATCGGTATCCAATAATACGGAGAAGTGAGGTAACCAAGAAAGCATTGAGGTCAAATGAATAAATCCAGCCAATTGAGCTGAACAGTTGGAGCTGGTTACTCTGCTCAGACCAAACATGTAAAAAATAAATGAAAAATTGCGCAATGAAGTGATCAACTCGCGCACAGTCTGCAAAGAGTATGGAACGCCAAACATGCAAATTGGGGTGGGGGATTGCGAGAAAATGGGTTTTAGTGATAAAAATCAGGGGTTTTGATGAATGTATAAGGCAGTGACGTATCCGGGGAAGACATCGGCCTTGATTGAGCTCCTGGCCATATTAACCGCCAGCTGGGAACCTCTGAAACCGGATTTTAGTTCGAATCCATGATTGCCATCAATAATAGTAGTGTGACCAGATGAGGTAATGGGAGGGTCATGTTGCGGCGGCTGTCCACCAAATCTCATGGGGCAGCAAAGGCAAAGATATGCGGGTGGTAATGAGTTGCCGGGGAGAGGGGGTGGTGGGGCTGTTGGAGAAGGGCAGGGTAGAAGGGAGTAGTTCACAGAGAGGGTGGGGGGGGGGTCGATCCACAGCCCTGACGTCTATACGGGAACTTATCCTCACCTTCATGTGAAGTAGACAGGCGGGGACAGGAACGGAGAAGGCAACAGGAATAAGCTAATGGGGGGGCTCTGGTATAATGTCGATCTAACGCCAAAGTAATAATGTCTTGTAGGTTAGGGACAGTTAGTCACACAGGTAGAGCCGTATGCATATTATATTTACATGCTTGTTCTGAGCAGAGTAGACAAGCTCAATTTTCTGCTCAATTGACTGAATTGTCTAGGATTGACGCGAAGCTTTCTGGCCACTCACTCGCCGTATATACCTCCTCATTGAAGAAAATGACAGAGGAGACGCAGTTCACCAATCGCGACCCGGCGACAACAAATCGCACATTCGCGGGATATTCGCGTGCCCAATGAATAAACATAAAATAACATAGGAGCCAAAATATTCTTTGTCGCGTATTCGCACCATTCGCGTGCATAGGAAAGCATTCAAGTGAGATGGTGTTAATTCTTAAACTAATTTAGTGCGTTCGCGTCAGTTATCACTCTGAAATAGTAGAGTGAACATTCACTCCATCAGAGGGAAAAGCTAGTCCGAGAGAGTGAGAATATCAGTCCGAACGGAGTGGAAATTTCGCTAAGCGTGAGTGTCGAAGTCACGATCACTTCGAGGAATTTTCCGCCGTGCGTGACTGCATCGGAGTAATGTCTTTCATCGAGTAAATGTTCACCGAGTGAATGTTAGTGTAGTTAGGGAATGATAGGAGTTAATTGTCAGCTTTTGTTCTTTAGACAGTGAATTCAGGAAGGAAACAAGTCTCACCCAGCAGCTCTATGCACAATAGCAAAGTATACTGCATTGCGTTTCTTGTTGCATCTTCAAGAAGTAAAATAACCCCAGGAAACATAAGTCGCGTATACAGGACTTGTTACAAACAGGAGCATTTACTCTCCCATCTAGGCTTGTCCGTCACCCAACCCAACCTCCCAGTGTGGCAATGTCATCTGATAGTGAGTGGCGAAACAAACGACGTCACCGTAACGAAGACACTGTAAAT
>JAODTK010001722.1:0-10564 GCA_026419785.1 Sclerodactyla briareus | reverse complement strand
TAAAATGTAGTTATAGGCCTTGTAGAAGCAAGGCTAGTATCACGCGAGAGGAAGTACATATGCGATATAGGCCCTATAGGGCCCTACAGTTGCACACAGTGGAAACAGTCTGTCTCCAAACGTTTACACTTTTCCTATTTAGGGTATAATAGTATAATTAACCTTCCACACAATAAAAACTTACTACATACATAGGTCACGTCGGTATTTATGAATTCATCATATAGATTAGGTTAAGAACTCCTTGACCTTCAGGTAAAATTTATATGTGATAGAGGTAACTTTCATTAAATTACATTTCACTTATTTTATAAACCTTATATTCAATTTGAGTTACGTTGGGCTTTTAAAATCAAATTTATTTCTGATATTCAATTGCTTGATATCACTAGCCGGTGCCTGTTCTGTAAGTGTGGGGGCATGTTTGATAGATTTTATTGGGTTGTGAAGCCATATGAACAATCATCTCTAATATGCAATGCTTTTCCAAATTAGATGATGAGCATTGGTGAAATAATCCAAACAAAAAATAAGTTTGGAGCACACACAGCTTGTGGATGCCGCTCAATTGATATGAGCGGTTTAGATCCTATTACAAATAAACCACTTGGGTTTTTCACGCAGCTAGGGGACTAAGACTAAGGTTAAAACTCGTCTCCAAAAACTACCTAGGGGGGGATATCTTTCTTGCTGCCCAAATATGACAGTTATCTTCAAGTGTGGGTTGAGTAGCCACGCCTTCGCGATCCATAGCACCTGGCTGACGGAACTGCATGACAGAAAAAGAAAAGACAATGTGTTCATCGAAACGCTAATTCTCGCCTCTTCCGCGAATCAGTAGATGTTTTTTGTTAAGGCATTTGTATGTTTTGACTAACTTGATCTCCGAGGTCGATAGAGAGCAATTGCCAGTCAACAGATGTTAATAGCAGGAGCTGAGACATACAGAGTTTGTGATATGAGTTTGATATATTTTGCAGCCCTAAGTGGCCTTTGCTTATAAATGGCCATGGATCAGGGCCATCCCAATTCAAATAAATTGTGGCTGACTGTGGACAGTTCAGCAACGGAGTACCGAGTGTGATGGGAATGAACCAAAGAGGAAAAGTGCCCAACTCTATGCAATCGGACACAAAATATTGACACCACACAAACACACACACACACACACACACGCGCGCGCGGCGCGCGCGCATACCAGACGGCGTATAATATACGTGAAGTCTCTTCCGAAATTCTTTTAGACGAGAAAAAGTACCGGGTAGCTGATGCCAAGGGCCCAGTCTAATTACTGATTATGCCGATATCGCTGGTCAGTGTCCACTGTTATCGATCATAAGACAGCCGCCGTTCAAGAGATAAGTCTCCATTAGCTGTCTGAACCATACATAGATCACATCAGATAGTAGAAACCAAATCAATAAAGGGATTATGAATCATACACAGTGTTCACGAGGGTGCGTTCCTGGCTGAAAACCGTAACCTCCTTTGGTCCCCAAAACGCATCCTTATCTTCAGCTACTGACTCAGGAAAACAACAACAATGTACCATGTTAGCATTATTGTCAATAATGTAACAAAAAAATCCAGCGAATGTAACCACTTGAACATGAAACACAGTGTCATGGATCTAGCTGCAGTCTGAGTGGAAAACAAAATTGCGCAGCATTACACATGCCGGCTTGAACAATCTGGATTTCATAGCATTACGCCGGAATAATGGAATAAAAATCATACACTATCTTTCGAATCACCTGTCCCATTTAAAGTACCAGTCATTTCGAATTCTCCTAAACAGAGAAGCAAGCAATAAGGGAAGACTTGCCGCAGCCGACTGCCCACAATCAGGTTAATTTACCTGCCAAATCAGGACGATACAGAGCGAGAGTATATAATAGGACGACACATAGGCTACTAATCTACCCAAATAACGGGCTACGACTCTCATCGAAATATATGCAGAGTTTTTTTTTCACTCTCACAAAACTCATTCATGGTCTCGTGGAGGAGGACTAAGAAAGAAGTTACTATCGTGCAAATGGCGAATGGCTGAGGAACAAAAGGCCACCGTATATAGCTCGCATGAGAAAAAGAAGATAGATTTGTGTCAAAGATGGATTTTTCTCACGAAAAAACAACAGGGAAGCTTCACGACAACCAAAAATAATTGGATCAAGCTAAGATTGTTGACTATTGGGCACCGAAATGCAGAAGTTAACACCTGTTAACTTCAGATTACCTCTCGAATTACCCTGGAATAATTTGGTTCGCCCTTCACATACAAAAGCTCTGGGAAGCATTTGGCAAAGTCGACCACGCCAGTAATGAGGTACATACCTGACGGTATCGTAATATCGATGTCGCTGAGTAGAGGTGTCTCAGTGTCCCAGGAGAAGCAGCTACCATTCGACACCTGAAGGAGGATACAAGGATTGAGAAACATTATATTCAACATACTGCCAAAGAAGAGTTTTCCATAGTTTCCCAAGTGTGTAGTGGTAATAAAGATGTTATACCAAAAGACCAACTGCTGAACTGCCTATCCTATGAATGTTGTGTTGGCAAACACCAGACAGAAATTGAGAGCTTCATGCCGTCCAACGGGAAAGCGTGTGAAACCAAAATGCTAGGAACTAGGAGAATAAACAACCTTAGTTCGCAGACTGGAATTGAATCCAAGGAAGTTGGATCTAAAACAAGTTGAAATTAGACTCCTTTCGTTGAAAGGCAGACGGATCAAGTGGCTCTAGAGTCCAGTTCACAACTAGAAAGTAATTAGGGCACAGCAGTGATTGGTAATCCCCAGATTAACTTCAGGTATTCCCGGTTAGACAGTATAGGCAAGAGAAACGACTTTTTAGCACCAGGTCTGCGAGGGGTGCAGACCCTGATACTGCAACTCGTTAGCTCAGCCTACATCTTGACATAACAAGGGCTTCTGCGTGTGAACCACGAATATCAGAGGGGTATTCCCCATATAGATTGAATATGGGCTCAAAATCCGCAAACCTTCAAGTGAACCATCATCTCTGGATTGTCAAGAGACAAGAAAAGCCTGTGGCGCCCATTCACTCGCTTATATGACGCCTTGATTACTTTCGCGGGCAAACTTGGCGATGGTTTCCCAGAGTAAACACATATCGCTTGCATCCCAAAAGTTTTGTTATCCCTTTAAATTAATGCTAAGGATTACTACCTCATCAAGGTTTTTCCGTTGCGACTCTGTCCTTTTCGGTCGAATCGAACTTACATCTGACTTCTGCACTCCACCGTTTGGACAAATCTGTCTCAAAGGACGATGTGAATGTATCTCAATTGCTATCCAAAGTCCGTCTTCTGTTAATTCCTGTTATCACCATTCTGTTGGAGTTCACGTAAAAAAATGTTTTATGCTAGAGCAATTTCAATATGTGATACATTAGCGGTACAAAATAGGTGCTCCTCAAGGACCGTCACAAACATCAGTTTTCGTTCCTCCGATTTTTCATTGGTGTATGCTGAAAAAGACCCTTCATTAAAAAAACTTCTAAAAACCATTGCACTGGACATGATAAGGCCCCTCCCTCGTTTCCCCATTTATGCCAAACAACCCCTACCGACGGGATAGCTCTTTTCCTTGTGTTTCCTACGTGGGGGCTGCGTGTTCTGAAAATCACATCATTTTCTGTATCGTTGATTAGACGATTTTATCATGGCTTGGTTTTTTTTATATTATTTGTTTTTTTTTTTTTTTTTTGGTTTTCTTTTTTTTGTCTTTTTCTCTTCGATCGTGATTAGATCATTCAGAATTCGAGGAGAGAGTGGGACGGGTAAGACATTTAGCCATGATATGTTTTTACCACGCAGGACCCCGTTTTCGTTTAATATGAAATTAGAAAAGTCATGCAGCAAACGACAGCTGAGCGTTATAGTTGGACCGGTCCTTGAAACCTGTACCCAGTACGTACCCATGGGGGGGGGTCAGAACCCCCATGACCCAAGTGCTCATAAATTTTTAACACAAAACGTTTTTTTTGGCACTTCAGTAAGAGGTTTTTTTGCATCTGTTATTTAGCAATATTGCAGCAGCATGTTCTAGGGGCCATAAATTGTACTTATTTGCCATAGGGGGTTGAGGCAATGTTAGAGGCGGCTACTTTCCTCTGGGTGCCGACCTCAACCTTCGTCCTGCCCCCCCCCCCCCCTCACACAAAAGTCCCCCCCCTCGGTACCCATGGGAAAGTTGTATAAAATAAAATGTTCGTGTTCCTTGCGGCATAGAGAGGCAAACATACATACATATACACCTACCCCTTTTCCGTTCTCTTGCAACCAACTCCAAATCAAAGCCAACAAACACTCAAAAAGCACAATAGGCACATGAACCATGCGTTGACGGATCGTATCACCGCTAAATGAATACTATGGAATATCGCCTCAGAAGCCATTACCCAATATGCATGGCTGCCGTGCATATAAACGTCGTTTCCGTAAATATGTTATTTTAAATCTCCTTCCGGAACCCAGCATAACAACAGTGGAATCCAGTCTTATTAGGCTGGTATTCCATACGTGGGTATGCGGGTCCGGTACGCATGTGAAAAATCGCCACTTTACTGTGATTGAGCGGGGGGGCAGTTTCTATGTCATTCGATTTGCAAAGATAGATATTGTTCCCACAAGGCAAAAATAATAATTGAGGAAAAAACCAACCTGAATAGGCGGAAATACCCCAATACCGATGCGTATACGGTATTCGTATAACCTCAAATGATTCTAATGGAAGTCTTCCTTACAAAGCCAAGCAACACAATATGCATGGGCTTTTTTCTGGTCCTTCCTTTCGCACTTTCTCTTTTGAAACAACCGTTCGTTTTTGTAAATATGTATTTTCACATCCAGCCGACCACGCATAACGCTCTATGAACCCCCAGGCTAATTCCTAGAGCGTTGCGTAAGAGTGAAAACTGCGCCAATTTACGTGAACTGGCGGGGCTGCACTGGCTCGTGAGGCTAAATATCCTCCACCAACACCAATTTGTGACTCCTTCGGAGCACGTCGGTGACTCTTTCCAGGGTCCTCCCGTCTTCCTCGCGTCCCTCAATTATTTAGGGGCCTGAGAATTTCCGCAGTCGTTTTGGTGCTGACGGGCGCGTTGGACGTAGAACTGGAACCCTGGGGCCGCATGAACTACACCCACATACTGTTGAACACGGACAGTGAAGAAAACGTGATGTCAGGGGTGAGAGTCTTCCTTCCAGGCCCTGATAAAGGCCATAGCTTGCGGAGAGGGACAACTATTAGAATCACGTTACTTGATGTAACAACAGTTGCTTGGCGGATACGGGTTTCAGTTACCCAAGTTCACAAGTTTGGAGGGGTTTTCTTATGGTGGAACGCCGAGCAGAGACGACCTATTCAAGGCCCACAAAGGATGCGACCTGGATACGGCACCTATTGCCTTTTTGGTGGTAACCTAATATTCGGGGCTGGGGTAATTACAACGCAGAACCGGCAACTTGATAAATCCCCTCGCTTGTTCCCCCCGCTGCTCCAGTCCCTTGTGCTGACGTTCAGCGCGAGAAGGCACAGGTATTCCTTAAGTATGGCCGACCGGAAAATCGAACCCCGTTCTTACAGTGGTTGACCTGATACTACTCTACCACTGTACCAACCACTCGGTTTGCACAGTACAGGTACTATGCGCATATAAATACAACCAATGTCAGAAGAGGATGAAGATGAGGAAGGTAGAGGAGATTGCTCCTCGTTGCAGCAGGTAACATGAGACTGGCGAAGGATAAAAACAGCCTCTGCGCCCCCACTTCCCCAGACTGAATATTAGATTGAAATCAAAATATTGAACAGCTGCGAAGGCAGAGTGTCTTCACTTGGTGGGGGCGGCTTAGTCCAGAACCCACGCGATATCAACTCAGTTGAAGAAAATTTTCAGGTACTGGTCAAAAATAAATACGGAAGAAACAGATAAAGATCAAACGATGATCCGGTCCCCTGCGAACGATTTTTATATACTGGGGGTGCTGCGCTCTCCTGACAAAGACACCTCACCCTACCACCCAACCAAAAAACTACATTTTGCTATCATTTTCGATTTTTCAGATTTTTTTCTTTTGCAATTTTTAATATTTTTTTTTAGTTATTTCACGACGAATCGCGTGTATTCCAATTAAGACAGTACAAACACCCAGATGTACCCTTGGTAAAAGGTACCCTGATCTGTCAATTAGCAGCACAAGGCAGGGGCGACCCATAAGTAAAGCAGAAAGCCCCAATAAAGTGGAACGCGGGCGTAGTAAGCCCAGGTTTCCCCAATAAATGGACCGGCCGTCAGGAGGGCAATCAGGATGGAGTCGTCCCCTTTTGGAATCTGCGTCGTTTCAAGATGCAAAATTGTTTTTATACTTATCAATGACCTGAACGTGTCCTGCTTTTCCATTTATATCACTTACCCGTACAGAAATGTCTAACAGACCACCCCCCACCCCCCCCCCCCCACTCCCCGGATTGTCAATGCAAGGGAGCGACACTTCTGGGGTCATATGGCACTAAGCAACATCACTAAAAATCGTGTCAATAAAAAATCGTCAGTAAATATCCGATTTTTATTTCAAGGAATATTCTTGAGGAACTGATCTGTTTTATATTCCGTACAATTCGGAATTCGGGCCACCGTCGGGGGTTGACGCGTAGGGACGTACAAGAAAATTTTTTAGTTTTACAGACCCCCATATTGCAGGAACGGCACTTTCCGGACCGTATGGCATTAAGCAACGTCCCAAAATTGGCATAAATTTCAGAATTCATAATTCTAGAGACGTTCTTGAGGGAACGGATCGATGTGTATCCCTTGCAATTTTGTGGCCAGCCGCCACCCCCCCCCCCCCATCAGTAGAACGAACGCGTAGGTTACAACGGAAATTCGTTTTACAGACCCCTCAATTGCATGAAACGGCAATTCCCCCTCCCGCGCTGATTTTAGTCTTACAATTTGGGCCAGCATCAGTTGAACGCGTACCGTACAAGGCAATAGGTCCTTTACAGACCAAACCCCCCCCCCCCCCCCCAGGTTTGCAGGGAGCTCCGGGCACTTCCGGGTGGGGCCGGAGTTATTGCAGTATGCTAAAATTGACAAGAACTTCCTGAAACAGAATCGGTGTTAATCCATACATTTCTTCATCGTTCTCCTCCATTCCTCCATGGGCCTGTCTTAGAAGATATCCATCCGCGGGTGGTTCCAATTGGGTTTGAGCTGTAGAGTTCCATACGGTCCTCTCGTCAACCGTCCCATACTAATAGTGCACGATCCCCTGCCCTGTTGTTTTTTCGTTACTATAGCTTTTCCTCTTCTATTAAAACGCACGTCAGCTGACGAAGCCAATCTCTGAACAATAAGGATTAAAAAGTAGACTGTGTGCAGTGTTAAGAAGAATGGCAGTTGGATTCCGGCATTGTTGTAGGGAGGGGATAGGGGATGCCAACATGAGATCAAGTCCTAAACCAAATGTCCCCGTGGCCTCCTTATATGTTTTACCACACTTGAAGATGACACGTGTGGACAAATCAATTTGCCAGAATCTGAAAGTTATTGTAAACTTGGGCCACTGTATTATACAGGTAACGGAAAAAATAGAATACAGCGCGATTTTTTTTTTTGCATTCGGCCTCCAACAAAAAACTTTAAACATCTAATAAGAAATATGAGTTAGAAATTTTTGTTTCGGCCCTACTCGTACAATGATTATAGGATTTTTTTCGCCAGTGTCCGCAAAATTATTATGTCCCCCCCACCAAAAATAATGGGGGACATGCCGCCCCTGTCCCCCGCCCCCCCCCTGATCGCCGCATAGTGGATGATTCTATTTTTAAAGAATCAACAAATGATTGAAAATTCGTCATGTGTAGGACCCTATGCTTACGGTAGTCCTATGCCTAGATAGTGTGTCCCGTACGCGACAATTCCACCCGGACAATTTCCCCCCACCCCGGCCAATTCCCCCTCAACGGAATGGGTTGGAATTGTCCGGGCGCGCGAATGTCCGTGGGGTAGTTGTCCGGGAACCGTGTGTGCCTACAGGCCGTCAGACGCGGCTGTGAACGTAGGCCTTTTCGGGGTAGTATGTGGTTTAAGTTGAATGTGAACTGTCCAAGCAGAATGCATCATTTTTGGGGCAGCGAGGCAAAGGTAGGGTGCTCCACCCCGTCAAAAATCTGGGGGTGCTGCAGCACCACACCCCCCCCCCTTCGCAGGGGGGCCTGGAGCCTAATAAGTAAAATTTTCAGATGGAAAATGCTGAAAATTTGGAAGCTGAAATTCGAGAGAATAGTGCAGAATTTGGAATGAATAGTTTAAATCCCCAGATCCTAGGTCAATAATTTTGAGTCGAAACTCACAAATCGTGAAATATCTGGGTTAATCCGCTTTTGTTTTGTCGGTTTACCCCGTAAACTTCAGACAGTAGAGATGCATGGATTGTAAACTCAACGAACAGCTAACATTTATGCCTCGGCATCCCCGTCTACATATGTATCAATACCCACTATGTCTTCAGTATAGATTAACCAAACTCACTCACGACTTAAATGGCATATAAAGAGCAGGCTATTTTAACCAGAACGGCCACGTAACTATTAATTCGCGTGGGGGGGGGAATGGTGACATCTGGCAAATCTCAGGTAATGTAATTTACAATTCAATTTAATCAGTGCTTTCAGTACACCCTGATTTACCCGCATCAGTTCATTCCATTTCTCATTTTATTAAGCGGATTTTTAAGCTGATGATAGCTGATTCTAGCTGTGATAAGTTACCTTGAACTTGTTCGAATATTGGGGCAATGCGAATTTTCAGCAACTGCAATCCTTGGAAGTGAAATTTTCGCTCATAAAATTTCGCAAGTGGGACCCAGGCCTATGAGTGAATCACTTACCATCAGCCGTGACGAACAAAGAGTGCTCCCACCCAAAAAGTAACTGAAAAATAATACATGAAAAAAAAAAACAAAACAATGAAACAATACCTTGAAAAAACAGCAATGGAAAAAAAAGCAAAACATAGACATTTTTGGTTTAGTTGTGGGGACTGCACCGTAGATCAGTCCAGATTAGTCCTAAACAGCTTCTAAGACAAGAAGAATTCACAGTTGCTAGTAACCGCTAATGATCCCATATGAAATTTTTGATTCCAAATTTTCACTTGAATCTGGCAATCAGCTGCATGGGTTATGAGCTCAGATGTTATAGCGCGTGGCGCGGAGTGTTGTCATGTCAAGAATCGATACCGATAGTAGTTCAGCGTAAATTCAGGCAACTTAGCTATCATATTGCAGACTTCTTTCATGATAACCGTCGTTGCAGAGGACCCTGCCTATATTCAAGGTCCGGCACGGCGTATTAGACATTCACCTGCATACTGCATTTTTGACAGGTGCGACATGACCCTGAAAACTTTATGCCTGAGTACCACTGGATTGAGCAACTCTCTCGGATGGGACCTCACTCGGTGCAAGATACATGCTTGATGAAATTATTATTGGTACAAGACTCATTTTGACAGGGCTTGAGATCCCCATGAACGAGTGTGAACAAACATTCGAAAGGGGCGAAAAGAAATAACAATCGGCGAGCGGACAGCGGCACACACACATTTTAAGCACCATTTCGAATGTATATCAGTGTTATAATTTGCAGGGCGCAAAGTCAGTGGAAAATTTCGGGCAACAGTTCTCGCCTTTCCCGAGCAATAGTAATTAAACATGACCCCATCAATAGCAGCCCATATGACCCTAATTTATGAAAAGTGACATAGACCAGTTGTACGTTCCCCCTTCATACGAGTGCATCTGGTACAACTATCAAAGCGTTCCAGTTATAGATATTGAGCTTATGGGTGTGATGAAACCCGAACAATATATCCGAGAATTATGCAAATATCTTCGACCACGGTTACCAGATAGCGAATACTAGTTTCATAAAGGTGTTCATCACTGATACACCCGATCCAAAAGCGCTTTATAAATAAAAGCCCGTCTACCGGTATGCCATACCTTAAGGCTGAGCGTCGGTGTGACTTGCAAATCTTCAATTATAGTGAACGCCACCTCGGCATTTTTTACTTCCACAAAAAAACACAGTTGTCTCACTTCCATACGTGTCTCATGGGATTGCCCAATAAGGCCTGACACATGCGGCAATTAACTACTTCTTTGAGTCCTCACCATACCAGTGTTGTAGTGTCTCGAGACCGGCTCGGTCTGGAGACCAGCTTTTTGCTGTCTCGGTCTCGGTCTCGACAACCCATGTGGCTCGGTCTCGGTTCGTCTTGGTCTCAAACCCTTATGGTCTTGGAATTTCTTCCGGTCTCGCTTCGAGACCAGCAAAAATATTGGTGTCCGTCTTTTTTCTTTCGGAATAATTTCTAGTTCAGCAATCAAAAATCATCCTGCACTTCATGTGTTGGGCTTTGTATGAACTAGCAAGTGGACGTCAGTGGGGCCTTAAGTATTTGGTCCATGTGGGAAACAGCCCAGGGCATAGTACCCAGGGCCCAGTATGGTTGCTAGCTTC